>CM057246.1:23751958-23863433 GCA_029931835.1 Etheostoma nigrum
AGTATATACAATCAACAGTCTAGGCACGGGGGGGTAGATGTGGGAGACGAAGGTAATCCAAGAGTGTCTGGTGGAGCTGCACAGGAGTCGGGATGAAGCACGATAGCTGTGGCAGAAACACAAGGTGAGTACATTTACGGAAATTTACGAAAAAACTGAAGAGCTTTACGGGACCAGTTACCACGGGAGTGTAGGTAACAAACTGGCGCTGAAGAGGTGGTCAGCCCAGGTTTAAATACGGAAGAGGTGATGATGATGGAACTCAGCTATGCAGCATAGACTGAGCGGGGATGAGTGGCCACGCCTCTTGACCTGGATTACCGGAGGGAACTCCCCCATGAGTAGAAGACGAACAAACAGACAGACACACAGGGAAAAAGAGAGAAAGACACACAGCAGACCCACAACACTTTTGGCGAAATTTGCTGTTTTGAATTCAAAATAGGTCAGTGTGGCCCATGGGGAGGATAGAGTAACAGGCATAGATGTAACAAGAAAAAGCATATGTGTCTACCTTTACCTTGTTAGTGAATTATAGGAATAGACGATACTGGTTTTTCAAGGCTGATACCAATTATTAGTAATTAATGAAACCGATATTTGGAAACAATAAGCATTTACAGTGAAAATAAGTGCAAAAGATTTTGGAATGTTACAAACTCCAACACAAAATTTTGTTTAAATGTTTTAGCAATTATTTATTACATATTAGAAACGTTCAGCATAATACACAGTATAACATAGTCAGATGAGAAAAACTGAAGCAGAGGGACAGACAGAGCTGTAGTGGAGTCAAAGTAGCGCAGTTTTTAATTCATTAACTTTATTGGTTATTAGGCAGCTAAAACTGATACAGATAATCTGCAAACGCCAAAAAAAGCCCAATAATTGGTCTATCTCTTGTGCATTATAATTGTAGTCTAGTTGTAGTGTTTAGTGTGATGGTGAGACATCGCCTGCAAGGCGCAACAGATGTTTATAAAAATGCAGCACATTGACGATACAAATATTTTATAGCCCAGAATAATTTCTCTCCAAACTTGCACCTGAGCTAGTGCAGCAGTGTTGTGGAAACACTAGTTTTAACACTGAGTTTTATTCATCAATTGCTTTTTTATAATAGGCCTTACTGGTTTTAGGAGGTGCCAAGTGCCCTAAACTGATGTCCCCTTACATTACATTTGCAATGGAAATAACCTTTTAGGGTGAGTTTTCCCTATATCCTCATGCAAAAATCAACAGTAAATCCACATTTTAAAGATATTTAAAAGAAATCTTCCCGGACCCCCCTAGGGGGTTTGCATCTTTGTCACCTTTTGCGTTGCTAATTAGTTTGATCTCTGAATCTAACATAAACTTTTCTGTGGTGAACTTACATAAAACAAAAAAAGACATCACATCTCAGGACATCACATAACCAGAAAACAGACAAAAAATGACTTAAATATGTATATCAAACAGCATTCCCATGGGGATGCTGGCATCATCATAAAACAATGACGCATATCTTGTGTAATAGAACTGCTTGTGTTTAGGAGTTGGCAACTGCTATAGAACCTGGCTGTCCCGATTCAACATCAATTTCCTACTTGAGTGGCCTGGTGGTATACATTTCTAAAATTGATGATATTTTATTTTATTTATTTAACCTTTATTTAACCAGGAAGTCCCTTGAGATTGAAATCTCTTTTACGAGGGAGACTTGGCCAAGACGACACACCAGTTACAAATACAGCATAGTCAAAATCACACATAAAGGAAAGGAACAGGTCACATGTGGCAGTTGCATTTTTGAATTACATGACATTTTAACATGGCCTTAAATTCATTAATTTCTATTTATGACCTTTGTCCAGATGTTTTGTTTTCATCTGAGGTGTTCCCATACCACGCAGTTATTGCAAAAGTGAGGCTGCTCTCAGCACCGTAATTTCCCATTTTTTTGGGATCAATAAATATCTATCTATCTATCTACCAGCCTGATGCATTTGCACCATTCCCCACTGTGAAGTGGAAAACATTTTCATCCCTATAAAAACGTTCATGCTGGGTTTTCTGACACTCTATAGAAGAGGAGATTGTAGCTGTCCACCTGAATTTGCTGACCCTTTATGACCAAGAGTAGATGGCCACTGTTACTCTGGTGGAAGTTCACCAGAGACATTCTACTTCAAGTTGTTGGCTACACAACAGTCAACCAAGGATGATACTTGAACTTTCAAACGTATTTTTCCATGACACTTTTACTCTGGTGTTGATATCTCTGGTTGTGTTAGACCATTGTCATCAACTTTTTAGTTGATGGCCAAACTTGTTAACAAAAAGTTGTTTATTTATTAGGGGTATCAATCAAATAAAATATTGGATCGCTATTAATCGCATAATTGTCCATAGTTAACTTGTGATTCATCGCAAATTAATCTCATTTATAATGTTTTCTAAATTGACTTTAAAATGGATATTTTTCTAGTTTTTAATGCTCAACAGTAGAGTACATGCAAGTAAATTTAGTATTGTGGAGATAATCATCTGGGCTTTGGGTTTTGAATCTGAACTGCCATTTCAAAGACCCTTTACTTTATTCATTTCTGCACAAGGAGGTGTGTTTCTGCTAGCCATCCACAACTTTACAGTTGCATCGCTTCTTGATTTCCCAAACTACGGAGGGGCCCGAGGCCCAAATCACAAAATGTGCCTGCGTTAGTCGTGTGTCAAAAAAACCAGTGGTGTTAAATTACATTTGCCTTAACTCGCTATTAACGCGTTCATTTTGACAGCCCTAGTATTTACACATCCAGCAGTTACGAAGCAACATTACTATTAATTTGGAGTTGTGTCACCTGATCAAATATTCACTTTTTTTTAAGCTCTGCTTTGGTCCCCACCAACTCCTGATAGGGACTCCTCTTTAGCGTTAATGCTCCATTGTTTGAGTTTCTGTTTGCTGCTGTGCCTTTTTGAGGTTTGCTTTCTGTCTTGTATTTTTTCACCAATTTACTACATTTACAACCCCAAATTAATCATATTGTTATCGTTGTGGGTGTTAGAGTAAAATCTTATCCTTCAAAGCCAATCATTGAAATACAAGAAATCAGTTAGATGTACCTTTTCTTATTGAAGCCAAACCCTAATTAAGTCCTAATGATGTGCTGCTGTAAGTGAAACATCAGGCTGGCTCTGTTGAGAATCAAAGCTACAGTATCGAGAAGTTCCTGACATTCATGCTCTGTGTGTTCACTATATTTATGTAAACATTGTGTCCTCATGGGATGTAGAACAGCATCCTATATACAAGACTGCTGCAATAATTAAATCACACAGCAATAATATAAAGGTCACATCCAAACTATTTCATTTCATTTCATATATTTATTATACAGGAAAGTTTGAAAAAGTAACATTTCATTACAATATAAAAACGGGCCTGACTCAGTTTAAAAACTGGTTTTCAGCAGGTTCCTGTTCTGCAGAAACATAAAACATGGTTACAGCACGTCAGGACAGACATTAATACAAAATATCGATACAGAAAAACACATATCGACAACCGAAAACAACAATACAGTTACATAAGGAAAAAGACATTTATACAAAACATCAGCTGGGCTAGACAAATTCGGACCATGCAAACGAGACTTGGACAATACATAAACGAATCAATTAATGCATGCAAGTGTAACTGTTAAGAAGGAGCTGTTTGTATGCCTTTTTGAAATATGTGATGGATGATAGTGTTCTGATGTGATACGGAATGTCATTCCAAATCTTGGTATATGTATAAAAAAAGGACCTCTTACCAAAGTTGTTTTTGTATGGGGGAACTGGGATAAGTGCCTGTGAAACCGACCTAGTGAGGCGACCTGGTCTCACGTGTGTCGGAAAAAGTGCAACAAGTTCTGGTAAAGCGGTATTTTGAATCTGAAAATAAAATGCAATTGCGTGGCTGTTTATAAAGTTTTCATAAGCCAAAGCCTTAGAGCGTTCGAGTGCAATCCAATGGTGAGACCACTTTGGAAGGTTACTGTGAATCTTGAGAGCTCGATGGTATAGTCGTGCTATTGGTTCAGTGATTTCCTTTGTGGTAAGTGACCAAATAGGAAGACAGTAGGACATGGTTGAAAACACAATTGCATGTAAATAGGTTTCAGAAACAGAAGAAGAAAGATATGATCTGATCTTATTATAAACATAAAGTTTCTGATTTAACTTTTTTGTTAAATTAGACACATGTTCCCGGTATGTAAGATGAGAATCAAGTAGCACACCAAGATATTTGTAAGTTTTTGTGACAACAAGTTCTTGGTTAGCAAAAGTAATAGGATCAGTAAAAGAAAAACATTTTCTGGATGAGTAAAAGTACATACATTCAGTTTTCTGAACATTGATGGTTAAATGATTATTTCTCAACCAGTCGTGTATAACCTGAAGGTCAGATGATAATTTAGAATTTATGACATCAGGATTTGAATCAGAGAGAAAAATCACAGTATCGTCAGCATACAGTAGACATTTTGAATGATTACACACTTGAGGGAAATCATTTATGTACAAAAGAAAAAGTAAGGGTCCAAGAATGCTGCCTTGTGGAACACCCATATCAGAGATTTCAGGTTGGGATTTTACACGATTTATTTTAACGACTTGCAACCTGTTCGTTAGGTAGGACGAAAGCATTTCTATCACAGATGATGACAAATTGAATGAAGGAAGTTTATTAAGTAAGATCTGGTGGTTCACTGTGTCAAAAGCTTTACGAAAGTCAATAAAAATAGCTCCAGTGATGTGACCTGTGTTAAGAGAGCCACGTATTTGTTAAGTGAGGAGTAGTAATGCCGACATGGTGGATCTCTTTGCACGAAAACCGTATTGACAGTCACTGAGCCAGTTGTTAGTTTCAAGGTAGAAACTTAGTTGGTTATACAGGGTTTTTTCAAGCAACTTAGACATTACTGGAAGTATAGCAATAGGTCTATAGTTTGAGACAAGAGTATGATCACCAGATTTAAAAATAGGGGTGATTTGGGCCATTTTCCAATTTGTGGGAAAGATAGATAGCCTGATACATTGGTTGATTAGGTGCTGAAAGAGAGGTATGAGGCTATCAAAAAAAATTCCCCTGGAATATTCTAGAATTATGGTAATACCACCATGGATCAAAAATATGAAATCGCAAATTATTTTCCAGATGGAGTCACGAGTAAATTGTTGACCACGTTTGTTGCAGTCAATTAGTAACAATTTTAGCCATACATATAGTTTGCTGATTTGTGGACGTTATTGTTGTGTCCCTGATGTTACCGTACATTTGATGAAACCTGCATCAGCAACGCAGCCATTTCTGCCAACTAACGGCAGGATTTCCTGAGGAGGGATAACAAGGATCTGCACACACAAGAACAAGAATACAAAAATAAACACTCTTTCCAAGACTCCTTTTTATTTTAATATTCTATATTGTTTTCACACTTCACTGGGACATTGTTGCAAATGCAGTTGCTTATCAGCATGGCAAGAGGGCGAGACAGGATGCTCCAGGTTGCAGCCATAGAAGGAATTTTTTCGTTTGCCTATAATCAGAATTTATTTTATAGACGGACATATATTTTTAAGTATTTTATTCATTAGTATGATAGTCTGCATTTATTTTGTAGACTTTTTTTAAAAGTATTTTATTAATTTGATGATTGCATGATTGCCGTTACTGTTTAGTTAAAAAACACCAAATGTTTAAAGTATTTTATTCATTAGCCTGATTGTCGAGACATGCTTATTTTATTCCAGACGCAAGCTTTTATTTTGAAAAGTAGAAGCTCTGGGATGGCACCACATTGGGGCTTTGACGGTCCAAAAAATCTCTTTCAAAAAAGGGGCCGGTCTTTTTGGGCATTGTGTGACGGGCAAGGAGTTGTAATTCTACTGTTTGGCCACTATGTCAGATCACTGTTAAAGTGGTGACAAGAGGAAACAACACTAGAAAAAACTAAAAAGCAGAGGAAACAGGTAAATAAGATGCCATGTCGGGAGGTGTATTTGTACGCTGCACAGATTCCCTGCAAATTAGAGGAGACAGAAATGTAAGGGTGAAAGAGAAAAAAGAAGGGATAAGACGGGATAGACAGGGCTTTTTTTCAATTGAAAGTGCTCAGAGTTGAGAGACTGCCTCCACTGAACACATACAGAGGATTCTATATTGGGAGACTGATTGTTGACAGTGAGAACACTTCTACAGGATACCCCTGATTCCACTTGAAGTATTGCTGTCTTCTACTGTCGCTATGTAATCCCAGCAGTCTTTTGAAAGCCCCATCAAGTGAAACCTTTAGGGAGAGATAAAGCTACTCCTGCTCACCCGATGAGCTTCACACATCTCTCACTTTTACCCAGTGCTCCTCTGGGACAATACAGAAGAAACAACATTGTTAATTGTCTGTCACCTCCATTATTTTGAATGCATCCTGTTTTGTTCTAACATCAGTCAGTCATGTCAAGGGTTCACATGTAATATAGCCTATGCGTCACTGGAGGGTAACGCCTCATCCCCTGTACATTTCCACATGTGGTACTAATACTATAAAGCTGTAATAAAAAGGTCCTTATAATTTAGTAATTGATGGCATTTTTATAACAAACATTTTACATTTGCAGTTCAAAACAGCCAACACCAGTATGGTCTTTTCCTGAGAGAAACTCCTGTTGCAAATAGGAAGGGATGTCAAGATAATTCTTGTTATGAATTGATACTATAAATAAAATTGAATTGAACTGAATGTCTTTCCTGTGAGAGCGCTGTCCGGGTTTTCTGCAGTAAGTCAGACTTGCTCCAGGTGAGGGTTGGCCTCCGCCAGGGCTGCGCTTTGTCACCAATCCTTATAGTGACATTTATGAACAGGATATCGTGGTAAAATCGAGGTGGGGAGGGATTGCAGTCCAGTGGGCTGGGGATCTCAACGCTGCTTTTTGCAGAAGCTCTCAATCTACCGGTCAGTTTTAGTTCCTACCCTCACCTATGGCCATGAAGGCCGGGTCATGACCGAAAGAACGAGATCCAGGGTACAAGCAACCGAAATGGGTTTCCTCATGATGGTGGCTGGTCCCTTAGAGAAAGGGTGAGATGCTCAGCATCTAATAGTGAGGCAAATAAAACTCAATATCTCACAAATTTAACTTAATATCTAAAAAAAACAAAGTCAAGATCTCGCAAAGCAAAATCTAAATCTCGCAAAAGTATTTGTCCCCAGCACATTTTTTTGTTAATTTTTTTTTCTCTGTCCCCCCCCTATCACCTCCTGGGTTCTGTAGAAATGTCATCATAAAATGAGAAATGCATAGAGCTTACAAAGAGCAGAGCACAGCAATTCCCATAAGCTTTTCTATACAACAATCTGGGACTGTCTCCTAATCAGTGGATGAGAAGGTCCTTAATTGGGCTAGCCATGCATGTACATTTGTGATGCATTCCAGATAGTTAATTTCTGGCTGCACATTCATTTATGGCTGCACACTGCTGAACTCCTGCTCTCAGCCTTCACACACATCTGTCAGGGGTGATATCAGCCAGCCAAGCCAGCCGGGCCAGCTCTTGTCCACCATTAGTTTCCAGCCCCAGCCAATCATTCGTCTATTACAGCCATCATGATGTTTAGCTCTCTCAGTGAAAGGCCACATTCTTAACAGGGACACATTTGTTACCACTGGGACTCCACTAAATGTATTGATGTGTGTACAAAACTTGCCTGGCTTGTATTTATAAATTCCTTTTTATATTTTCACATTCACAGAATCTCACCACCTATCCTCAAATATCCTCAAGTGCATTTATGTCTGCACCACTTAAAACACGTGAAAAACACTCATCTCAAGGATGTGACAGATAAACATTTTTAATAATCATAATTAGATAAATAGATAGATCAGTTTAGAAGTGTGCATACAAATTTAATAAATAGGACAAAGACTAATAGAGAAAATATGAATAAATGCAAAATATATTTAAGGAAAAACAAAAAAATAGATTTTTTTTTCAAAAGTTGAGACCAAATGTTAAAAAGGTGACCTTGATGGTGGTAAGGTAGCAGAATAAGGGGTATTGTGGTGATTGTGAAAGGTATTGTGTTTGACTGGAGATGTGTTTCTGTGATTGTGAAATAAGCTTTCAAAAGCATGAAAGACATACAGTAATGCTGGAGAATGAAGAACAATGTTGGTGATTTTATGTTATGATTCTGAGGCCTGTACTACGACATCAACATGCCCTGGATTTACCCGGCTTCACTAACCCTAACAACCGCAATCTTGCATACGCTGTGTCACGACAATGGTTAACAACTAGTTCAATCAACCCAGTGTTTCCCAATCCAGAGACCCGTTCGTTGGGCGGTGTTTGCCCAACGTGACCCATCGCAAACATCTACCAGAGCCGCATATTTTACATAAGAAGAGCAAACTATAAATCTACATAAATATGAATACAGACACAGTTTTACAGGCTAAATGCAATACATGCTTAAACAGGAAGAAAAAAATGACAAAAAAAGCAGATGGTTATGCATAAATCACAACGCAAAGCTTATCAATATCACTCCATCCATCAGTTAAGCACAACATCTGACCATAATTATATATAGGGGCAGGTTCAAAGAGATAAAATAAACGCACTTGGATGAAGTTTGAGTGCCCAACAGGCAGCTTTCACCAGACAAAATTTGGTCAAAGATAAAGTTGTACATGCAAGTTATGTGGTGAGTGAGCTAATCGGCAACAAGCTGGAACCTCATTCAGGGAATCTGTGAAGGAGTGCCTGGTTGCTACAGCAGAACTTGCACCTGACAAAGTGAGATTGTTCCAAAGCGTGAGTTTACCGCGAATGGCAGTGAATAAAAAAAAAAAACACTGAAGGACACAACACAGAATTTTGAGTTTCCACAATCAATTTTATCAAAAGTAGAGGGCTGAATAGCTGCCAGTTCAAGGAACATTTGAGGAACTTTTTGAGGTTCAATGGCTGAGTCGTGGAAAAATGCTCGCAAGGTTTTACAAATTGAGGGAAGAAGTAAAACAATTCATGGATATGAAGAGCGAGCCTGTTAATGAACTCAGTGATGGCAAGTGGCTGTGGGATTTAGCATTCATAGTGGACATTACCAAACACCTTTGTGAATTCATTTGAGTGCGCCAAACTCCTTCATGCTTTCAGTGAGAAGTTTCAGGACAGGAAAGTAAGGCAAAGGAACTCAACATTTTTGCAATACCATTAAATGTGGAACCAGCTGACGTGCACAACTTGCAACACCGAATATCTGAGCACAAAGCAAAATACAACAACCTCCCTCTGCTTGAGTTTTATAAACTGTATGTGCGTACTGAAAAATTCCTTGGTCTCAGGAGACATGCACTGAGATTTGGGTCCTTGTTTGGCACAACTTACTGCTATGAGCACTCAAAACTGAACCAAATCTTGGTTCCGCTCAAGACTGGCAAAACCTGGAAAATCAACTGCGAGTGGCATCATCCCCAACATCGGAGGCCTAGTGAAAAAGAAGCAATTCCAGCCATCTCACTAGAGAGCAGGCGCGTGCTGACGTGAGATGTAGCTAGGCTACAAAAGATCAAGGTAAATTAGAAATTATTGCTGTGTCAGGAGGCCTCAAGAGCTGAGCATGTCCAAAAACTGATATGGCCCTTGATGTCAAAAAGGTTCCCCACCCTGCCATATGTAATCACAAAGGCTAAACTCACACAGCCAACATTTGAATATGTTTTTAAATGTATTAATTTAAGGGCGAAATCACCAAACCCACCAGAATCCACCGTCATGATACAGAAAACCCTCGGTTGTACCTGAAATTGCTTGGTAGCTCTGTTTTGGTTCTGGTTTTGTTGTTGTTTTTTGTTCTCTCTCCTCTCTGCAGGGCATTTTTGTGGCAGGGGGTGTGGCTGGCTTCTCCAAGCAGCAGACAAGGCACACCTGGGGCCTGTTGCACAAAAGTAGAATAAAGATATCCAGGATAAGTGAAAAAGCGCAGCTTGACTTAGTGTGATCTGCTTAATCGGTTGCACGTTTGCCGAGCCAGGATGAACAGGTGAAGCTATGTCAAGCCAGGTGTAGATAGCTGGGATAAGTGCACGTTCACGGCTTTCTCAAATAGACCACGGTATTGGTCACAGATTTACTGATGCAGAGATGGAGACGACGCATGCGCCATATGTTTCACCCAATGAGCAGCAGTTTCTAATGGAAAGTAACTAGGAGGGGAAGAATATGCAAAAAGGGAAATAAGGCTCTTATCAAACGGAGAGAAAAAGCCCAACATAGCGGACCGACTGAATGTGTGAGGGTGTAAAAATATCTACTTAGCCTATAGTCACTCCACCTTTTTACAAAGTTGTAGGCTACACTGTGTTTGAATTGCTTTAAATATGCTAGTTTCATGTTTCTGTTTTTATATGATATATGTTTTGGTTTTACTGTAAAGTGTCTTTGAGTAGCCTACCATGTAAAGCACTATATAAATAAAATGTATTATTATTTAGCCTTTGCCTTAAAAGTGAGCAGAAGGAATTAATGTTCCTCGGGAAATGGACCCCAAGGACTTTAGGCTTAATTTCAAACCCTTATTCACAACGCTAAAACATGTTTTACAACCATATGGACAAATCTCTATAAGCTATGTCTAATTCTTTGTACAATTAATGTTCATACAGAACAATCAGAAAGGGACAACAACTACAAAAAGAAGTAAGTGACTTCAATACACGCTGTGAGCATATATGTAAAACAATATTCATGTTTTTTTGTTCTTCTGACAAGTGACTGCACCAAAATTAAAAGATTAAGAAGCATTGTGGTGTTCTTGGTGTGATGAATGTAAACTCCACTACATACGTACTGTATATAGGCCACGTTGGTCCAGGGATGGGAGACTAATCAGGGTGCCAGTGTAACCATTTGTAACAATCTAAACAACTGTAGTAGAGTTTAAATCAAACTCGCGACAACAATAGTGACAAGTAGGCTAATGCATGTTAATGAAAATAAAGCAGAAGACATGCAGAAGACAACGAAATAACTGTTAAACATGTTTATTTCAGATCAGACGGAAGCTGATTTGACACATGAGACTCCAGGATTAATCTTAGCCTGGCTGTTAGCCTGCTCTGGACCAGGCTAGCCACAAAGAATAAATCTCCATGGTTACTTGGCTGGGTTTAATTCAATCTGGTTTCGTGCAACCGAGTCAAAGCTAAATTTATCCAGGATAACTTGAATATCCCGGCTTTATCCCTTATCCTAGTTTCTTGCAACAGGCCTCTGTACTACACACCTCATCACCCACTCCCTACGTATAAGCCTGGTCCTCTCACTACTATTCTCCTAGATAACTCTGTTGTGTTTGGGAGTGCTCTGCGTTCTCTTGATTCTACAAAGTGAAGGTATTTTTGTTTCTGACCTGTGGATGAAACGGATGACCCTGCCACCACTCCTGCTTGATTTTTTTTGTTCAATACATTTATTTGCACTTACCAACCAACTCTGATTCTCTACTCTAATCCAACAAAACAATTTATTTATATTTCCATTTTAAGCTTAAAGCAGTTTTACAGCAAGAGTAAAATAAAAATAATCTGATTGCCAAAAAAGGCAATTTAAATGAAATGTTAGGATGAGTAGGACGTAATTGTAAGTTATTCATAAATGACAGTAATTGTCTGAGCAGTTAGTGGTCAGGAGTCCCTCTACACTCCTGTGAGGACAAACTGAAACACGGATTGTTAACCTTTGAACTTTCAGTGTATTAGACTGCGTGGATCACCATAATAATGGTCTGGCTCACTGGATGTCAGACAGACTCCTTAGTGATGAAGGGGTGAGGTTACATGTTTATAGGAACTGTGGAATAAATATATAAGTGTAATGGTGCTCATTTCAATATGTGCGTGTGTCTCCAAGATTTCACAGACTTTTTTTAACCCTCTATGGCATGGTGTTGCCCTCAGGCAACAAACCACTATTTTGGCCCACACACCCCCCCTTTAAATTTTTAAAAGTAACAAATCAAATTAAAAGTCAGATGATAAGTCTGTGACCAATGAAATTTGAGGTGGGCGTCGGTTTGACCTTTTGTCTGTGGCGGGAAAAGTCCTTTTTGGAACCATTGCCAACTTGGACACTAGCAGAAGGTAAGATAAATTTCACTTTTTAACATGTTTAAATTTGAATAACTTTGTATAAATAATATCTGTGATGTAAATGAATATGTGAAGAAGCATATTTGATTGAGTAAAGACACTTTTTGTCTTTATTTATATAGTAAAATGGTAGTTTTTCATTCGTTGCCTCAGGGCAACATTGCGCAGTTAGACCACTTTTGTTTGAACAATAACATTCTCATGGATAGAGATGTGCAGGGATGCATAGTTATCACCATAATCAATTTTTTGCTTTACTATTTACTATTACTTACAGGAAATGGATGCACAAACATTTTATGGGTGTAAGGAAGATGATTGAGCAGTTAGGCTTATTCTTTTTGACAGTGAGGACAGTGAGCTTGAGGAGAGTGACAGTGAGGAAGAGTGGACCCAAGAATCAGGTTTGAGGGAGAATAAGGAGATCAGAATTCAGTCAGTAGAGTAACATACTGTATGTAATGAACATGCGTGTGTGTATGTGTGTGTGTGCGCGCGTGTGTGTGCGCGAGCATGTGTGCGTGAGCATGTGTGCGTGTGGGTGGGTGAAGAGAGGTATATGAGCTATTCTAATTTTAATCTTCCCTTTTTGAAAACAGATGGCCTATCTGATGAAAATTAGTCTGTGGATGAAGAGGACAATGAAGTTGATGATGATGCATCAGAGGAAGATGTTCCACGCTTACCCCGGTGGAGAACACCCCACAGTGCCAACATCACTGATTACCCAGAATGGCAGGCCAGCCTTCCAAAATCAGACAATATCATGTCCCCCTGAAATACTTCAAGATGTTTTTTTCTGAAGACCTTCTGGAAGTAGTTGTAGAGCAGTCAAATTTATATGCCATTCAGTGTGACACCAACATCACTACTAAAGAACTTGAGCAGTTCATGGGTACAGCAGTGTACATGTCCTTGTTTGGATTACCAGGCACCCGCATGTTTTGGAACAAAGCCACCCGAGTGTCCCAGGTAGCTAACACCATGGCACTAAACAGATGGGAGTTCATCAAAAAATCCCTGCACTTCAACAACAACAATCAAGTAAGACAAGGAGAAAATTTTGACCTACTCCACAAAATCAGACCACTGGTCACTCATCTTACCTTGAAGCTGCAGACAATCCCAATGGGTGAGAAGCTGGCTGTAGATGAGCAGATGGTCCCTTTCAAGGGAAGAAATAGACTCAAGCAATACCTGCCATCAAAACCAAAAAGATGGGGCTACAAGATACTTATCCTGGCTGGCTCTGATGGTGTCCCGCACAATTTTGAGATTTACACAGGGAGAGTTGTGCAACCCCCTGAGCTGCCGGATGTAGGAGCAAGTGGCAACGTTGTCCTTCGCCTGGCCCAGCCAATACCCACGCAGCAAAACTACAAGTTATTCTTTGACAACTGGTTCACAAGTCTCCTTCTGATACTCACACTAGCTCACCAGTGAATTCACTGTACTGGTACTATTCGTGGCAACAGACTACCGGGTGTCAACTTGATGTGTGACGCTGAGTTGAAGAGAACAGGACGTGGGTCTTTTGAACAGAAGACGGCCATGGTTGGGGAAACCACCTTGCATGCTGTGAAGTGGTATGATAACCGTTCAGTCAGTCTGCTCAGTGACTACATTGGCGCACACCCAGTCACCGAGGTTGATAGGTGGGATCGCAAGCAGAAGAAGGTCATCAAAGTCCCCAGTCCTGCTGTGGTGAGAGAGAATAATAAGAATATGGGTGGGGTGGATCTTCTGGACTCTCTCATTGCACTGTACCGCAATAAAATCAGGTCGAAGAAGTGGTACCACCGGCTGATGTTCCACTTTATCGACATGACCATCGTGACTGCCTGGCTGCTCTACGAGAGACTGCAGCAGCACTGGGATGAGGAAAGAGGAACAGATGAAGCTTTATACGTTCAAGTCGTATATTGCAGAAAGCCTGTGCAAAAGTGGCAAGAATCTGGATCGTAAGAGAGGTCGTCCCAGTTCCACAATTGCTGGGGAGTATGATAAAAAGAGGAGAAGAGGACCCACTACACCCATTCCGGTCCCAGATGTGCGTCTGGACGCGACAGCCCACTGGATGGTCATGTGTGAGAAGAAAGGGAGATGCAAGGTTCCAGGATGCAATGGTACACCTAAAGCCAAGTGCCAAAAATGTGATGTCCACCTCTGCTTCACATCCACCAGCAACTGCTTCCTGAGGTTTCACACAGAATAAAAGAGACTGTACTTTGTAAAAAAAGAGAAACACTGATTCAATCGGTACTGTTGTGTTCTTTTTCTGCTCCCTCTTTTTACGAGTCTGTTATTCTGGGTGTCGTCCTTCCTGATTAGTACATGTCTCAATATTCTTTTTGGTCCTTATTTTGGGCATCTTTGTAAATAATTCTGCAATCACCTCCAAGGCTTGAGGTACTAACATTTAATACAAAAGGGCAAAGGGTGCGCTTAGTTACCGTGGGTGCATCACCAGTTTATTGATTATTTATTTAAATTTTGAGTGAATGACTAAGGCTCAGTGTGTTCCTCATAGTATAATACTTGTTAAAATTGTTGTTGTTATTGAAATAAAACTTATTCTAATGTATTTGTTGCTTGTTTGTTCCTGATTACACCTATTATATAATATATAAAACCTTGGCGTTTTAGGACCCTCATAGCATATTGTTGCCCTGAGGCAACAAACCAAAATCTGGGGGGGGGGGGGCATTTTATGATTTATACAGTATATTATCACGGACCCCCAAACTCCCAAAAACTAGGGTGAAATATTTTTTTCCTCCTAAAATAAAATTCATGCCATAGAGGGTTAAGCTTGTTGCGACCCAAAATGTCTGATGTTGCAGGAGCTTTTGTAAAAACTTTCGATAAAAGTTGTGATTGTTTTTGTATGTTTGTTGCAATGAAGTTGCGGTAGAGAGAGAGGGAGAGAAAGTAGCAAAAGAATTGTAATTTTTTTTATAGTTCTTTAAAAATAAAAAATAAACTTGTTTTGAGGATAATAAAAGAACTCTAGCCTGAGTTTTCCTAGTAACCTTACCAAAAAGGCTGAGGATGCTGCAAATGTTGGTATACAGTGAACCCTCGTTTTTCGCGAGGGTTACGTTCCAAAAAGAACCCGTGATAGGCAAAATCCGTGAAGTATTTTTACAATTATTATACAATGAAATACTCCATAATACATTGAAACCAAAGAACAAAACCTTTTTACAGGCCCAAGCATTTGTTTAACAAATAAAAGTACTGTATAAACGTTTTTTTTACAAATAACTACTGTAGTGTAAAATAATAATTTTAATCATCAATACGAACTGAAGGCATCAAACTGCGGAGATCGCCCCACCGCGACCAGAGTCATTGGATTAGAACGGGAGAAAATGAAAAATGATTATGAAAAAAATACTAAGTACAGTAGGAAAAATAGTAACTCACGTGTATTTCACTGCACTTCTGACTGAGCCGCTGCATCCTGAATCTTCCTCTGCCTTTTGAGCCCGACCGCAAGTGCCTTTGTCGGTGCAGAACGTTTTGTCAACATTATGGGTTTTAGAGAAACTTGAAATTGCAAGAGAATTTGCAAACTTAAATTTGGCAAGCTGTTTTACGTACGTGTACAAACCGCAACGTTATTGACACACAGGTAGAGAAGAAGCTTAGAGACTGTTTAGCCAATCAGAATGCAGAACACAATGCACGATGCAAATCCGTGAAGCTGCGGGACCGTGAAAGGTGAATCACGATATAGCGAGGGTTCACTGTAATATGAAAATGGCTGGTGGATTTAAGACATTTCTTGAATGAATCAAATTTGAACATGTCTGTCAGTAGCTTGTTGATCTTTCCATTGTTAGTTAATTTCCTATCCTGACCTGGGACACACAGTCATACGGTTTGATAAAGTTCTTATTGGACTTTAACTTATCATTACACTTAGAATAACTAGCGTAGCTGTCCTCAATTTAGGTCATCCTGTACGTCTAATCTCTGGTTTATCCTGCATCCACTGTGTGTTTGTGTGTGTCTGTGTGCGTGCGCAGCGGCTGCTTTAGCGACATCACAGTCAAAAATCATTACAGCGTACATTGATGTTAAAATGTATACAGGTTGACAGGACGGTCTGACATGTTTTGCAAAGTTTCGCTGTACTTTTTCTTGTTAAATGTGAGATGATTGAGTCACACATGTCTCATTAAACAAGAAAATGAATATAGCGATGTACATACAACGTCTACCTGTTCTCACTCCCGCTTGGTCATTGGCTCTCAGAGTCACATATTGATATACAGTCTGACATGTGGGACTGCTGGGATTGGTTGAAGTCGCAGGAAACTCTGGTTATTGGTCAAATTTGCTAAAAAGTTGCTGTGATTAGTCAAAATTGAGACTTGCACCAAAGTCACGTGACTGGTTGAATTCCCGTTAATTTGTGCGATCGCAAAATCCTGAAAGGAATGGTAAGCTTGATAATAATAATAATAGCAATAAGTGTGTAAGCTTGTTTACACACTTAATACATGATGAGCTGGTATAGATAAGTTACATCAGTATGGGACAGTGGAAAAGTACAAAAGGCGTTTAAAACAGGATGAGAGACATAAGTACAAGCATGGTCATGTAAGAGTTACATAAATTATAGGTATGCTCCTCCCTATGGGAGCGACTGAAGAAACATTGGACTAGGAGAGCGCTAAGAGGCGTGGACACCCCTGAGCGCCACCAGGGGGCCAATAGGACCTGGCCCTAGCCAACCAATGGGAGAAGACCACGGGTGAGTAGAATATTATATTACACGTTTGTAGTAGGGAATCTACACACTTTCTATGCCGCCTGACAGTAAAGAAGTGAAGTAGAAACTGTCCACAGCTGTGAAACCTGTACTCTAGTTTGCCTTATTGCTTTAGAATAAATATATATCGAATGACAGAAGTTGAAGAGTTGTGTTCAGAATATGTTTAAAAAAGTGAATAATGCTCAAAATCCTTAGAATATCTTTCAATTCCATAGTATCAATGCATTAGGAACACTGCACATTCAATTCTAAATAAAAACATGACCAAAATTGATCAAGTTTGTGTTCTACCTTTACAGAAAGTGAAGAAAAAGGAATATTAGGTTGTTCAAAAAAATGAAAAAACTCAAAACATTTACTGTATTAACTGAAAATGTATAATGGGTTTGCTTTACTTTGAATCACTGCCCTAATATTTAGTTGCATAATCATTATTTCTGACAACTGCTTCACAACAGGTAAAGTCATTGATCGCCTTCTTCATCTTCCTCCTGTGCACTGAAACCATCAAAGTCCTCTTCCTCAGTGTTCAAAGTGAACAGCCTCAGGATCAGGTCACTTACTTCAGTCTCTTTGTTGTCGCTCTCACTTGAGCGCACGCGTTCCTCTTCATCACGCAGCAATCCAGTCTTTCAAAACCCGTTGGTGATGGTGGATGTTTAAACACGGCTCCATGCATTTAGGATCCACTGACAGACTTGAGTTAAAGATGCTTTTTGCATGTGGCCTGTTTTGGTAAAGGATTTCATAATTTACATCCAAGCCTCCCACTGAACGCACAATGCCACTTTAAATGCCCGGTTCACGCTAATGTCCTGTGGCTGCAAATACTTCATGGTGCCCCCAGGAATCCCAGCTGGAATTGAGTTTGTACTCTTGATGGCAGCTTTCACTGAATCTGTTATATGGGCCCTCATGCTGTCCATAACCACCAATGCTTTGTTTTCTGTGAAAAAATACCCCTGGTCGCGTGGCATAGCACTCTCACAGCCAATCCTTCATTAGGCGCTCCATCATCCAACCTTTCTTATTGACTTTCAACATGATTTCTTTTTTGAATTTTTCCTTTGGCGTTGTCAGCTGCTTAAAAATCACCATCGGTGGAAGCTGTACAACTCAGAACACAAGTAAAATGCGTTCTCTCATGGCCACTTGTTTTCGGTGTGATGGACAAGTCACCTCTTTTATTAACAGTCCGAGTGAGAGGCAGGTCAAACGTCAATGGTAATTCATCCATATTTATCATATCATCTGGCCCGATGAAATTCTCTGCAATCTTTGTTTGAGTGAATGTGCGGAAGTTAGCAAGTTTTCCCTTGTAGTCGGGAGGGAGCTACGGACACACAGTCGTGCGTGCCCTGACAGAAAGGCCTTTTCTTCTCATAAATCTAAAACACCACGATGGCCCACCTCTAAAATCTTCCATTTTCATTTTGGTGGTGATTGCTTTAGCCTTCAGTCCGATCTGCACGATGGAAACACCGTGGCCATCTGCTATGATTACCTCTGAAAGCTTTTGTCGTCTTTTTGTATTGACTCAGTTCTTCACGCCGTTCTTCCACCGTCTCACCATCGATTCATTTATGCCAAGATTACGTGCAGCAGCTCGATTTCCTTCTTCAACCGCCTGATTGATGGCCTTTAACTTAAAAGCTACATCATAGGTTTTTCTACAAATGAGTGATTTACAATAATGTAATTGTGAAAGTGCGCTTAATTTATCAATTTCCTTGGACCTCTGTGAACTACTCATCAATTTTATTGGTCTACTGTTACGAGGCAAAATGTTTTTGGCGGCATGAATTAGCCGCATCGTTGTACAGGCCGCAGTGTTCAAAGTATGGGAAAAAAGTAGTGGCTTATAGTCCGGAATTTACGGTACTAACATTTGCTCAAGCCTTTACAGTTACATGAACAAAACAGTTAAGTCTACATACTTTATGCCATAACATTTTACCACTTTATGTTGCTGCACCTTTCATTTACCATACAAACTGAAAACTTAATTTCTTCAATCTTCATTTATGTGACATAAGAAAATACAACAATCAATAATTCGCCACTGCCTGCTCCGTGGCGTGTGTGTGTGTGTGTGAGTGACAGCCCGGCCAGCGAGCTGGTTAATATTGTGCCATCAATCGTATGTGGAGCTTTTTAACTCTCAAAAGGCAGATAACTGCAGTCCGCAAGTCTCCTGTTAGAGTTCCAGCCAGCAAACCCAGCACGCACTAGCTGGCTGTCACGTCAGAATGTGGAGCATCTCAAACTCAACAACGTCGGAACAAATTTGAAATTAGCCATACATTTTCGTAAATTGCCCATATTCAAACGCCACACAGTTGATTTCTCATGTTAAAAAGTCTCAGAATTCACTTCTGACTGTGATGTCACTTTAGTGATGAAATAGCAGACAAAAATTGTAAAACCTTTCCAGTTCTTGGACACGACAAGCTGCGTTTATGGTCATTGTTTTGGATACAGTAGGCGAGAGACTGGTCCAAGGCATACTGGAGATTTTTTCCGAATCAGTAGTCTACAACATCCAGGTATTTTTGGCATACTGCTGATTTTGCATTTGTTTGCATACTACATGCTACATTTTGGCCAAACGCAAAACGCCACTATAATATGTGGTACGCCCATTGTGATTAATTTCTGTGGTCAATAGCATGATCTGCTAACCTGACGCGCCATTGGAAACTGTTTGGAACAGGGTAGGTAGAAACCAAAAAACTACCAGGTGATTGGATGAACCCTCTGTTTATCTAGTCCGCCGTTGTTGTGTTCAAGGAACAGTCACAGCCGTCACAAACACCTAAACCATGAATGTAGCTGCCAGTAGCTCCTCACCGAATGCAGATTGGTTGATCTGCTGCTGTTCAGACACAAAGACATTAGTTGATGGGTTTTCGATTAAAATGTGATCTTGCGATTCTGGCGTGATCTAGTGATCTCACGAGCATCCAGCTGCCATGCAAGGTAAACAATTCCATCACTTTTGTAAAATCTTTAGTTTTAGTCAACAAATCTCTCTAAACAGTTTGTTTGTACAGCCCAGATGTTTTAGTTTAGATGAGTGAAGGTCTGAGTGGAGAAAATGATGATTTGCTCATCTAGGAGCATACATCATCATTGTGGACATGGTCACAAATCGAAGGCAGTCTACAAACACCTAAAAGAGATACAACAAACATATTCATTAATGTAATGATTAAATAAGGTAGTGTCTCCAAAATTACCTCAATGATAACTTGTCTCCAGTTGTAATACAGCACTCACTTAAAAACAATAAGTAAAATTAATAAATATTTGATTTTACTTTGCAGTGTTGTAGTTTGTAGACAGTCCCTAAGCACTCGTCTTACTGCCGGTAGCGGTAGCAGCAGTGGAGTAGAAGCCAGCAGGCAAGTGTTATTTAAATAATCTCCTGGTGTACTTACAAACTTTACAAGTCCTCGTTTTATGAGTGCATAACGTACTTGTACTACTGTAGAAGTTTGGTAACATTCCGGGCATTATTAGTAGGGTAATTTACAAGATACACATTTGGTTCCATAAGCGCCTATCGAACCATCCTTTAAAAAAGAAAATCCCATCCTGGTGGGTAATGGACAAATCCTAATCCTAATATGTGCAGGGTTCAGCTCAGGCTCTTCCTGTCACTGTGTATTTTAAATGTTGTTATTCAAAGAAGATATTAAGCAGTAATATTCAAACACAGTTAGTGCAAACTGCCTCCTGCTGAAGGGATTCAAATCAATATCCTACTAGCAGAGTCTATCATTTTTTTACATATACATTTCCATGTCTTTGAATTGCTGTAGTAAAATCTACTTAATTTTTATCATGTCAGTTTTACTGCATATTTTTTCATACTGCCAGTATCTGGACTCTGCCATGGATGCACTCTAATTGGACTGAAGGCTGTCCCTGCAGTAATTTTAGAGGCTTGTTGCTGCAAAGACGTCAATATTTGGATTGAAGATCATCCCTGTAATAAATTTTATATTGCTCATATTCTTTGAACAGCTAGACAACGTTGTTCCTGGTAAATCCAACATGACAGCCCCTGACAACATACTACAAGAAGTGTGTGTGAGATCCAAAGCTTATAAAAAAATGCTGCAGTAAATATATTACCTGTGTGCACATGGGCATGGGAGTTATGTGTGTGTGCCACTGTATATCACGGTGTGTTTATGTCTGTTGACATTTGACTTCCTGTATGATCATCCATGTGATACCAATAACTCCACCATGTGACACCTGCACATAAAAAGGGTATTACAAGGATGCTGTGTTCTTTAATAACATCTTTCTCCCCGTGAGACATGCAGTCAGTACTTTCAGGTCAGTGGTTTGATAGCTCCTACCACATGGCCTTGGCACAGTGTATTGGACAAATAGTGAGATGGATTTGTGTTAGTTCTTAGCAGAACCTATGGGTGAATTGTTAAAATGCTTAAAGCCATATGTGGTTTTGTTAAACACTTTCTATTCCTCTATTCACAGTTTTGTAAGTGTAACATCATCCATCACTAAGAGCTACATCCCAACTCGTCAAATACAGCAGCTTGTACCTCAATTCAAGGTATCTACATGTTCCTTTTCAGATATCTTTGGCTAGGCAAAATGATGTTGTCGATGTCTCAAACTACAGTTAGGGATAGTCATAATTTCATTGTAGATATCTATTATGAAGTTATATCTTAAAATTAATTTTGATTAGAGATATCTGAAATTTTAGAAATCTGTAACATCCATTATTCTAGTCAACATGTACAAATATCTTGTATTAGAGTTCTGACTAGGCAGTATGATGGTGCAGATATCTGTATGCAAATTAGGCAGACCCATTATAGGCAGGAGCAGAGTGTGTTGTTGTTCAAATCACATAACACCTGTTAATTGTTAACTTGTAATTAGCACCATGTTCGAGCAGCCAGAGGGCAAAAGAGCTTTTAATCGTCTTTTTAATGCTGCAGCCTATGCAAGACAGGAGCTGGCAGCGTGAAATGATGGTTCAATGTTACTTTCCACAACAACACGACTATTTCGCCGGCAAGTTCATCGAGTTCGGGGTAAGTTTTCTTTTTTATCAGAATTGCTAATTTGCTAGCAGAAGTTTGGCATAGCTGTTTAATAATATGCTAACTTAACCAAAAGTGCATTCTAGGGTTTTTTTGTGAATGTACTCAAGTTAATATTTGTTTAAAATGATATTGATGCCTAAAACTTCACTCTTAAGATTGACAGTTGTTTAGTTTTAGCTTGGGTTATATGGCTTTTTGAATTGGTTTGCTTGGGGCATTACTAGGAGCTAGATCTACTGCTAGTACACATCAAAATCAGCGTTGCCAGATCGCGTGAGACACATAAGCAACCAGGCCTGTGAAAACAAGCCCAAAACAAGCAACCTTTTTCAACGGAGCCCCCCAAGGAGCCGGGTAGAGCAAAATAAATGAACTGGGGACGGATTGTAAACTGTGGGTACAGATTGTCAATTTCCATCCATGTGGACAGATTGGTAAACCGTACAGTTTATTTTTTTTCTCCCCTCAGAGCTTCAGGACAATGACCACAAGAGGGAGTTATACTACTTTTTAACATTATTTAACATTAGAAAGCTGATGGGCTATCAAATATAGACAGCATTTTTTAAAATGTTTTTCTGTGCTAGCATATTGTACGAGGTCCACATGGTGTGAACGTATTTCACACTTACGTACTCTGCACAGTGCTTTTGAGTCGTTCCCCACGACAGGTTGAATCCATTCTTTTACTCCTCTCTCTTTCTCCCAGTCTTTGTTATATTTCTTCCCGTATTTCGCCCCAAACTCTCCTACACTCCAGTCACCGTCAGACGCTACTTGCGGGTATTTTCATAAAACGTCACTCACTGACCCTCACCCCCTGACTGCCCTGCTCTGCCTCTGATTGGCTAGTACTCGGGCGGGAAAAAACTCTGTGCTTTCCTGTGTGTATCGGGAAAGGGGAGGGACAGAGGGAACAGGCAAGACAAACTCCTATGGTAAAATAACAGAAAATATCTGCTTGGCAATTTATTATGCAAGCCCAAATGAGCAAGCCCACGGCTACCAACCCAATATATGGTACCAATATACCAATATTTGTAAGCAACATTACAAAAAAACAAGCCCAAAGTTGCTTATAATAAGTGGACTTGGCAACACTGATCACAATCGCTATTTTTAAAATACTAAAGTGCGGCCAGATAGCTCAGTTGGTGGAGCAGAGGTTTACTCCTCGACCCAGCGGGCCCGGGTTTCTACTCCGACCTGAGGCCCTTTGCTGCATGTCACCCCCCCCATATCTTTCTATTATCCAAAAATAAAGGCCGAAAATACCCCAAAAATAGCTTAAATAAATAAAACTAAATATTAAGAAGGCTCAACACAACATGACAAGGGTCCCTACACATGAACTCGAGCACTGAGAGCATTGTGTACAAAGAGTTTACTTAAAAGACGTTTATGTTAGCACAGGACCCAGCTACCTCACATTGTCTTCCGGTTGCTACCATATGTAGCTAATTTCCAGCGTTTAAACAGTTATTTTAAGGAAACTCCTTGTACACAAACAATGTTTCCAATGCTCGAGTTCAAGTGCAGCTTTTGTCCGCAATATCCTTTTAAACAAAGGCTTGACTTGTGTACATTCACAAAAAGACCTTAAGTTGCATTTTGGTGACAGTTTTGCTTTCCTAAATTGTTTTGCTGGGTTGACGTATAGTGCTTGGTTACTGTTAAGTTATTTGTGGCATAATTTACTGGCCTGGCCTAATGCACCAGCCTCAAATATTTACGCTAATTAACGTTAATTTACCTGTTAGCTACTTTCAACCTGAAAAGTAATACCTAGAGGCTATCATGGCGTATTACTGTGGTAAAAAATAACTTTTTTTCTCATCTAAGGAAGCTAATGTTATTGCACTCCCATGGCAAGAATAGCATGCACGTCAGCATCTTTTATTGATGTTCTTTCATGTATTAGTGTGAATCTCTATCATGCTTAAATCTTACGGCAAAAATAACTAAGGCTAATTTAAGCATGATCATAAACATAGAAATGCTTAGCAAACATTGCATGTTGCCAATATTTTTGAGAGACCTTTTCTGCCCAAAAAAAACAAAAGACCAACTGTATTGAACCAAACAATACGCTCATTAAACGTAGCTGGTGATGTGTAAGTGGATAGGCACGATATTAAATCACTGTAATAAACTACTGTTGCTAACATATTTCTTTTGGTCCAGGTTCATATCAGCCTATTTAATGATTGATTTTTTTCTTCTAATGTTACTCTGGTATAACATATTGCATATATATATGCTGCATATTATGCCCGTTCTAAAAGCTTGGCTTTCATTTTTATAGGCTATATTTACTAATTCTTCCAGGTCACTTGGCCAACCTGTCTTTTTTTTAAATGTAGAACTTCAAACAGAGAAATGAAAATTTCAAAAAACAAAATTGGACCGTTTTTTGAATTTGATTTAGTTGTTTTTTTGGGGGGAGATTCAGAAACCAAAACGGGAGAACGACTCTTTTTTTATTATTTCTTTGTTTTTTGTTTGAAATGATAAACGGAATTTTGTTTGGTGGTTCAAACAAAAAAAAAACTATCAGAACGTACACGGACCCCTCTCCAGCTCCTTCTAAGCAAAAATGCTAAACAGCACACAAATCAGTAGCACATCCATTTTCCTCCACTGTTGAATTGCAGCGCCAAAAGCAAACCTTTTCACTGACACAAGCACGTAATGAGCCTGTTCCATTTGCATGTTCTCTGAACACTAAGGACTAGTCCAACCAAGGAAGCATCCTTGACATTGCTAAACGATTTGTAAATCTGATTTTAGGTTGACCTGGCTTTGTTCAATTTTGTTTTCCTACTTCTCTGCTACATGTTCAGACACATGAGCCAGTATGAAATGGACACATTTGTCATTTAATTTCCTATAACCAGCTTTGTGTTTCTGGTTTTCAAAAATTACCTTTGTGAACATAGACATATTTTGTATTGTTGTGAAGCTATTAAGGGCAAAGCAACTTTTAATAAACCTTTAATATGCTAAACTTAAATGTGACAATTTTTGCTTTTATTTGCATTGCTTTGTTTGATTGTTTTGTGCCATGTGTGGTCCCATGGTCCTATTGAAGACCCAGGGTCAAGGACCATGGTTTGCCACTGGTTTACAAACTTTAATGTTCAAAAAACACTATACCACTTTACTGCTCATGGCTGCTGCACCTGTTTTCACCCTCTGTCTGAGACGCTCTGTTGGAGCGTGTCACTCCCCAATGTAAGGCAAGAGCAGATTTGAGTTGTGCATGCGCCACTTTGCGAGGAGTGAAGCTGTGAGTTGCACATGTGTCACTTTCAGACAAGTAGCATACAAGATGCTAACAAGCTAACGTTAAGCAAACAACCATAGATAGCTAAAACGTTTTTGAAATGACTGCTAGCTTCACTACAAGCTAGCAATCAAACACAACAAAGGCTGTCACTTGAATGGCGTGTTGAGCTAACATTAGCAATAAATCAATCATAGATAGCCTAAATGTTTTTAAAGTGATTGCTAGCTTATTTTAGTTTAGCTAGATAACACGTGGCCAACACAATGTTTACATGTTAACATTACCACCTTTTGCTCCACTGCTGCCTTTTTGGGGACATTCTAGCTTTAAAACCATCCATCAAATTTCACAAACCAACAACAACCTGTCCGACATACAGTGTATTTGTCAGGGTACAACAGGCGGACCCAAATGCACGACTCAGGACTCAAGATAAACAGGTAAGTTCAGTTTATTGTTCCAGAACAATCAGGCAACTACAAAATCGTCGTCAGGATAAAGGCAAACTGTCAAGGAAACACTGGGAAAAACAAACTGGTCACATGAGGTTAGTCAACAATCTGGCACAGGTAAGTGAGTTTGGTGAGCAGAGACACAGGTGATGATGATTACACACAGGTAAGATACATAAAGGGCGGAAGGGTAATCACACAGGTGGGAAAGTAGACAAGGAATGGAAGAACGGCTGTCAGAATAAAACAAGAAGCCCAGAACAAACCAAACACAAAATAAGAGTGGAGTGGGACTGAACATGAAAATATTATACATAATAATTAAATGTTATTGTTGTAAAAGTTGAATACCATCTACTACTGTAGGTTAAATGCATGCTGGTTGTGAGGATATAATGATAGTTATGTAGGTAACTCCAGATTCTATGAGTATAGGCGTATCCCTTCAATGTCAATGCCACCTGCGGCACAGGACCCACAAGCCGAAGATAGACCACATTTTCCCAACAACAATGTACAGAGGCTCAATCAGAGTCATTCTTCTGATAAAGCCTGCCATGCTAATGTCGAGGCCTGAAAAGTTCATAAGGCCCGCAATATGATGACAATATGAATTGTGCGTGATTGACCATGCAAGGGACGCCCAAGGGAGGACCGTAGGCGGGCGAAAAAAATCACACACGCGGAGTGACATGATTATCACCGTGCATATAACATGATATGACAATGTATGACATCAAGAACTACGTCTCACAAAAATACTCTAAAAACAGGAGAGGTGAGACAGCAGAGCAAGGTTGCTGCAGCACCACTTAAGTGGCATAGAAGTGCCTTGAAGTAACATGGTTATGAAACTAGAAGAAACTGCGTCTCACAATGCGCCTAAAACAGGCGAGGTGAAGACAGCAGGGTGTGACTGCAGCGGCACGCACTAGGTGTGCATGAGATTGGTAACAATTGAGCATCCACTTCTTGTCCTCATAACGCACATCTAACGCAGCATTACACATCGTTGATTGTGGACCGAACTGAACGGGACATGGAAGGTTCAGACATATCTCGCACATAAAAGCGGATGAAAGGGCACGGGGAAGCCCAGGAGGGGGACACCATGTGGTATCCGCGTCCCTCTCTGTGCACCAGCGCTGAAAGGCAGACCAGCGCCCTGCGTAACATGCTGTGGTAGAAGGGGCTCTGGAGCCCTGGATGATGCACACCACGGCAGGGGGAAAAGCCTAGTCTCTGTAAGCGTTCACGCCCAGCAACCAGCCCCACAGCCTCTGGGTTATCACTGGGGGATGACAGATCGCAGCGTTCAGCTGCGACAATGCGTCTCCCTGCCACGAAATTTGCTAGGGGGGAGCCACGAGCAGCTGAACGAAGGTCGGGAACCAGGACGCGCTCGTGCGCTCCGGTGCCACCGGAGCCATTGACAGATTCTCCTCCTGGAGGGCTTTTTCGAAAAAGGGGCAGTGGCCAGTTGCCGCCGTGTGGGGCGGGAGCGGCCACTGGGTTAATGTGTCCCTTGTCCCGCCGGCATCGCCGTGAGGAGGGGGTTGATTGAGCGGCGTCATCCCCGCGTCCCGTCATTGCCACCGTCAGTGCTGCTAGCTGGGTGGCTCGGGAGGCGGATTGCACCAGGTGGGGGCCGCTCTCATGGTTCTCCCACCTTGTGCAGACTGCCGGCTGTGTTGCTGTTGTTGCGGAGGGCGACCGGGCCCAAAAAGCCCGTTGGGAGCTATTGGGCCGTACAGACGTCTAACTAGCGTCTAACTGCCGTGGCCAGCTGAGGCATGTGGATCCAGGTGTTTCGCTGGGCCACAGTCTGCCAAGCCATGACCCTGGACAGCGACAACTTGGACACCGTGATCAGGGTGAGAGGGTGAGAGAGAGAGAGATGGTGGTGGGCTATGTTGTTTGTGCCGCCAGCCCCTGGGAAAACCCGCATCTGTGTCTCCTTGAGCCCGAGTAAACGGGGCGTAGCAAGACGGGAGCCTTCAGTTTCCCAGGCTGGGTGTTACGACTGGGGTCGTATTTGTTGTAGTGTGTGTGCCTGCACCCCTAGACTGGGGCGTCTAGGGGTGCCTAGAAAGCCTCCTCCACAAAAATGGCCAAAGCTCTGTGAAGCGCAGCCGGAGTGAGGCCCGTGAAGAGGGCGACTCCAGGGCGTAAATTTCCCAAGCGTGGCTGGCAGCTCAACCGGGAGCGCTATGCCTCTCCGCTCTGCCGCCTTCCTGATGATCTCCGGCAGATCAGCGAAGAGAGCTTTGGCGGTGGAGGCTGGGGCCGTCTGAGGCAAAGGGGAAGGTCGCTCGGCGGTGCACCTGGCCGTTCGGGAGACGGAGAGAGCTCCAGAGGGAGAGCGTTGATCGCCGTCTCCCGGCACAATCCCCCCAGGAGAGAGGGGGGGATTCCTCCTAAGGGGGAGGAGAAAAAAACGGTAATGGCGGCGCTGTCCGAGAAAACCGTCAAAAGACGCCGTCCGCCAGCGGCTCCAGGGTGTCGCTGGGTTTCCATTTGTCTGCCCCGCTGCCGTTCCCGTCCCGCTAGCCTGGCAAACTAGAAAAGCTTCTGCCTGTCAGTTTAGCTCTTTAGATGACAGGGGGGCGCAAAACTGGCAGGAGGCGTGGTGGGCGAGAACCTGGCTGGCGTAAACGGTGCTGAGGCAGGTCCCGCAGCGGGGGTGAAGGTCCGGTCGGCAGGATGTAGCCGGTCCGGCAGGAGGGGCAGACGCGAGCACTGCTGGAAATTCTTGAGCTTGTCTTCATACTGCTTAATTGAAGAAAAAGTGGGAGACGAACAACGGGTCCGCTGTGTACATATACACTAAATGCGGACGTAGTTGAGACCCATGCTAGACAAAAGGGCGGGAAAGAAAATCTTCACGACTGCGCATGCGCGAAGGGATAAACCCAATTGCGTAGCCCTTAGAGGGCGAAGCCTATACAAAATAGAACAGCAGATTGTTGTAGGGGGATGGTTGCGTCATGCCAAACATTTTTTTTGTTTCATTACAAGGGAGGCACAATTGAGTATATAATTTTAATTTTTTTCTTGCACATATGGTACAGTGGTTCCTGTTATTTAGCTGTATCTTTTATTTCTGTACAAGCATTCTTTATTTGCAATTGGCTAGCAGCTGCACCTTGTTGAGCAGTGTTGGATCCAAAAATCTTGGCTGTTGTCTTTGAAGACATCCTCAGACAAATATCATGACATGGTGTATGGTTGACAACAGTGCACAAGCCATGGTTGTTCCATTGTTCCCTGAAAACATCCAGGTCCCGATTAATCCGTGGCAGGTAAACATTATGCAATGCCAACAAGGGCTCATTTATACAGTTAATGATGCCATCATTTTCAAGCGAGGAGAAAAGCTAGTGGTACACATTCGTCATAACCCGCCAAAGATCTCCCCAACCGCTGGTTATGGACACTTCTGTCCTGTATGGCACTTCCCCTTTCGGATCCCCGGTAAATGTTCATGAACAAGCAAACACTGTTTTCACCCGGCACAAGGCTACAGCCCTGAGCTCAAAGATGCAGCGATATTGCACCAATTGTCCAGGGTCTTCTCCGGCGCTCCATGGAGGCGCGCCGTTGATAGCTCCCTTTTAACGACATCCAAGAAGGAAAGGGTTCATGTACGGTCATGAGGTGGCTTCCAAAGGGTCGCAATCACGTTTTTGAGCTTTAGAGCACTGGAGGGCTGACAGATCATTCAGAATCAAAACATTTACAAGTACAGGTAAAACAACGGGTACAGTAACATTAAACAAGGTTGAAATTCCAGAATTGACTAACAGGAGAACACTCCCAGATGTGAAGATATGTACCTTGAGCTGTTAATTATTTTCTTGTGATGCATTTTCACAGGGGTGAGATATGTCTTATGAAGGAAATTGTAGTGAATCTTATGATGGTCTGGATTATGAGATACTTCTGGAATGTTAGACCATACATCATCATGCCAGTCAGATCGACAGTCCTGGGCAATCGCGTGCCCAGATCTTTTCAATAGGAAGGGCAGATATTTTTCTGAAATTCATCAATCAATAAAATATTTCTTGCTAGCTGTTGGTGCTCATTACTGAATCTATACTGTATTACTGAGTGAGCATTACCGGGAGGTCATATAGTAGCGATGAATGTTTTGCTCAGACAGAAAATCATTCATGTACCATAAAAGAATAAGTTACAGATGCATTTCAAGTGTTGCATACGGTAACCTAGCTTACTTTGGATGTATCGTGAGCTAAACCGGATTAAGAATGAAAGAATGGAATTCTGCTGCCGGAGGCAACCAGAATGGGTTTACAAAATTATTACAGAACTAACCCTAATTGAAACTGTCTGTTTACTACCATGTCTTTTCCACCAAGGCAGTTCTGGTGCTGGTTCGGAATCAGTGCCAAATATTGAACCGGTTCTTTGCTTTTCCACACAAATAAACCTGGCTCTGGGCCAAGAAAACGGGTTCCAACTCAGCACCAACTTAGCGCTGGTCTAGAGATAAGAACCGATTACGTCAGGTGCTGGGAGCGGGTCCCGATAGGCTTTTTGTCGGGAAAATTGGGACTGCCCTGGTCACCCTAACAGTGTTTTGCTTGACGCTACTGATGTTGCCATCGCAAGCTATCAAAAGATTATAATAAACGTTAAATCATGCGAGATAATTAACTTTCTTCTTGAACGTATCCTCTGTCCATAGCGGTCACAAATAGCTGTCAAGGCACATCTTTGAATTCCAGTGGGAATTTGTAAAGCCAGGAGCAGAAGTATTGTTATGTAGTCCTCCATTATTGTTGATTATCATGACACGTTGCTATGACAACGGAGGTACTTGCAGTCACGTTGTGACGTAGACCTACTCTGGCTCTCGGGCTGTGGAAAATTGTGCTGGTTCTTAGATAACTGGCGAGTAGAACCAGCACCGAACTGGCAATAGCACCAGCCCAGAACCAGCATCTGGTTAGCCTTGGTGGAAAAGACATAAGTGAGGACAAACCTGACACTGTGCATTTACCTTTCATCCCTAAGTCCACTTGGGTTCCCTCTGCTGCACAACTTCCACCTGAAGTTACACAATTAACTCAATCAGATGTTATATATTATGTTAATATTTTCAGCACCACAAGATAGGCTGGACTAAATCAAATCTGAATAAATTTGAAACTGAGGCACTTCGTCAATTGACAATGACAAATTGTTGTCAAACCTGAAGACAAAGGGAGCTCAGTTGTTCTCATGGACAGGAAGGACTACCAGTGGGAGGGATACAGACAATTAAACGATAAAACATATTAAATTAAATAAACCTGTATATAAGGATACCATACATCTAGGCGATAAGATTCTTTTATTACTATATAATAAGAAATGTATTAATCATAAACAAACAACTTGCCTCCAGGGAAATAAATAGACTAGAATGCGCCGCTTTTATACACTGCCAAAAATCCACAAAAAAAGAGAATCATGGAGCCACCCAGTTTACATTCCCCTGGGGCGCCCTATTGTCTCAGATAGTGAGGACAAGACATTTTATAAGGCAGAATTTATGGATTATTATTTGAAACCTCTGTCGATGTTATATCCAAGCTACATCAAGGACACTTGCGATTTTGTCTAGAAAATCAAAAACATTAAAGTGCCGTCTTCGTCCTTCCTTTTCTCCCTTGATATGGACAATTTATATACGAATATACAATCTTCAGCATGCCGTTTAGCGGTTAAAAGTATTTTTCAGAAACACCCAGATAACAAAAGACCCGACAAGGAAACTACTTGAAATTAATCTTGCCAAAAATGATTTTGAATTTGATGGCCAATATTTTTTACAAATTAAAGGCACGAAGATGGGGAAACAGTTTGCACCCTTATACGGTAATTTATTCATGGCAGAATGGGAAGAAAGCGCTTTGGCATCTTGTCAAAAAAAAGGTATTTTGGACAACATTTGAGGCAGCATTCTAAAGAGGATTTTGAACAATTTATAATTACCTTGAATAACCACAGGCAGTCCATCAAATTAAAATCCACTATTAGTCAGGACTCCATAGACTTTTTAGGCACGACAACCTTCAAAGGTGCTGATTTCAGCTGTGGGATGGTAACAGTGTCAGGATTTTGAGCCCTACTGTTGATGCCAAAAGAGAGAATTGTTTTTTCCACCATCGTGGAATTACTATGGTAACCTGGAAAGGTTGGAGTTTTCTATCATGAGCCATTTCTTCTTGTGCTCTAGTGACCAAACGGTTTTCTTTTGGATGGTCTGTTCATGCCTGAAAGGCCTGTTTTCAGGGGTTGTTGAGACAGGTATAGTTGAAGTTGTGGGAGGAGCAAATGAAAATGTGCTCTTTACCTGAGACCTGGGTAAGGGGCCCAGCATTGTGGACTTCTGTTGCCATCTATGCTGGGCCAGATCTGAGTGCCTCCCACTGTGTGATCCTCTGTGGGACTCCAGGTTGTGGTTGGGGTGAAAGGTTGGGAACGGCCTGTCCCAAAAACTCTGTGATAGCTGAGCTCAAATGTCTCCTTCGTGCAAGTCGGACACCTGGAGCTGTGGCTGAAGCAGGAGGAGGAGGGGGGGCAGAAGGTTGTGGAGATGCTGACTCACCTATCCCATGTGGAGCCACAGAACGAGCCACTGTCTCTAACACAGGTGAGTTCTGAGTCTGTGTCACTTTCTGTGGAGCCCCCTTTTAGCTGGAGACCTTTCTTCAGCCTCCAGTTGTTTTTTCACAGGAGTATCTGTAAGGACCTTCTTTTCCTGCCCCTTGTTGTCTACTTTCTTGGGCCAGCTTTTGGGTGTGGACGGATGGACACGGTTGAAGAAGTTGTGTCCATAGCAGAGGATGATGGCTCAGGCTTGGACATCACCCATTTGACAGGGGATGATGCTCTAACTGGCATGGAGGATGCCATTGTTGCCACATTAGGTGGTGGAGTTGTAAAGGAAGATGGAACCTCTGGTGTCACTGCTGGCAGTGGGCGGTCTGTGACTAAGGATGGTGCAAAGTCACTGTCACTGAAAATATTCATATTTAAAGGCCAAATATCAGTGTATACAAACCCTGCCTGAATATTTGCCGGAGATGCAGTACGGGGAAGGGCACTCTTCACAATGCCTGGCAAATCATAAATGGTCATTGTGGCTCCTGGATGCGCTTTCATCCAGTTGTCACAGCAGTTGTATACCAGCCTCTTCAGTGGCCCTTATACACTGCAATCCAAGGGCTGCAGCTTATGGGAACAGTGTTGGGGGAATGAGAGGAGGACAATGCCCTGGCTCCTGCAAAAATCAATCTCCTCCACAGAAGGGTGGGAGGTATGGTTGTCCAGAATTAGTAGCACTTTTGACTCCAGTGAGGACTTGTAGTGAGTCTGGAAGTGCTTGAGGAAGACCAAAAAGTCCTCGCCTTGCATCCACCCAGATCCATTTGCTGTATCGAAACAGCCAGGAGGGCCGTTGCTGGTAAAGGAAGGATGGATTTTTTTCCGGGGGAAGATGAACATTGGTGGGATGGAATTCCCCAAGGCATTCACTGCACAGGCAAGTGTAATTAGTGTCCCCCGTTCTGCAGAGGTGACTGCACCTACTAGCTTGACTCCCTTTCTGGCCATAATTCTTTCAGGATTCTGTACTGTGGTGATTCCTGTATAGAAAAACTTTATTTTATTTACTTTTATTCTGTAATGCTTGGTGTGTCTGAGGGAGATATAGATAATTTCCACCACACCTGTTTAATCCATGTTCCAGATGTCCTGTGCAGCAAATCTGTGTTTGACCAGGACAGAAAACAAGTTGTCAAAAAACTTTTTAACGTTTGTCTCATTGAAACTCGAAACCCGTGAGAGGCTTGTAGCCTGAGGGCTTCTTATGGAGAGAGTGGGATGCTTCTTCAAAAACGCTGTGAACCAGTCGGCTCCAGCCATCCCGTTCTCTGCCCAGGTTTTGGGGTACCTACAACTGTAGGTCTTTGCCAATGCATAGGCAAACTTTCGGACCTAAATTATATGAATTGTTAATTAGTTGTAATATTAGTTATTATACACAACAAATGTACTTATCATAGCCCACTCTAACTTAATACATATCTAGCCTACCTCCTTTGGGCTCAATCCATAGTACAAATCATCTGCCTGCATCAGGTAGTCTCTTAAGAGGAGCTCCTGCTGTAGTGAGAAAACCCTTTTCGTAGTCCAGTATCTAACTCTGGGAAGTGTCTTTGATCCCTGGGTTCTCTTCGTGTGGAATGGGTGTAGGGTCACATGGTAAATGCCAAATGATTTGGCCACTCCCCTGACTGACTTTCCCTATCTGATTTAATCGGAAGCCCTTTCCAGCACAGAAACTGGGACTCCCCTGTCTGTCTTCCTCTTTCTGATATTTGGCATGCTGAAAGCAATCACATGTTTCCACTGACTATCTTTATATAAAAATGCTAATTACATTACATGTAATTAAGCTGATGCTTTTATATGCTCTGGGACACAGTGGTTTATATATCACAGTGGGAATTGAACCCAGATCTCCCACACCAAAGACATGTCATAAAGTAGCTGGTGATACAGCCGTCCCAGTATCACCAGCCATTTCTATTTTTAGATTTCAAAACAGTGACTCTAATAATACTTGTTTGAATTCATAGACATTTGATCTTATAACAGCATCCAAAAAAGTACATCACAAAGAAAAGTATTTTTTTTTTACCTCAAAAACAACCTTTTGTCCCCCCCTATTTTCAGGGATTGTTTAGACTGGTGCAGTTGATGTTGTGGTGAGGAGCAAATGAAAATGTCCTCTGTACCCAAGACCTGGGTAAGGAGCCCAGCCTTACATCCAGACTCGGTCCGGGAGTAGAAGATTCCTACGACATTTGTTTGTTGCCGGTTGGGAAGTCTGCGTGTAGGCCTCTGCTGCAGTGGTGTCTCCTGGACTTGAATCACAGGTGAGAAAGATGGTGGAGGTGAGCTGGGAGAAAAGGTAAGAAGAGAAAGAGGGAGGGATTGGGGAAGAGAGGGAAAGCTCTAGAACAGAAGGGGGAGGAGAAGAGGGATATTGGGAAGGAGGGGGGAGGATCGGGTAGGAGAGGGTCTGCAAGTAAAGAGATCAGCTCCACGTCTTTTAAAACCTGCTGCTGTTCTTGTGTCACCTCTCCCATGGGTTGGGTATTTTTCACCATTCCATGGGACGCCGTGTGGACTTCTGCTGCCATCTGTGCTGGGCCAGATCTGAGTGCCTCCCACTGTGTGATCCTCTGTGGGACTCCAGGTTATGGTTGGGGTGAAAGGTTGGGAACGGCCTGTCCCAAAAACCTGTCTCAAATGTCTCCTTCGTGCAAGTCGGATCCCATGTGGAGCCACAGAACGAGCCACTGTCTCTGACACAGGTGAGGTTTGTGTCTGTGTCACTCCTTATGGATCCCCATGAGAGCTGTTCTGTGTGGCTGCCACTGTACTGCCATACACTGCATCTAAAAGTTCCTGTGACAATTCCCTGCCAAAATGGCTGTGGGACCAGGAAGCTGCAATTTCAAAGTTCTTTCTCCAGTTTCCAGCATTTAAATGCTGTAGGATCTGGAAATTATTTTCTATGATGTCCTAATAATGATTAAGAGTCAAAAGGGTTGTATATTCCCAATTGTTTCTGAATTACCCTGAAAAATGCTATTTTTTCTCAGGTTTGGATCGGCAGGTTTAATGGAGTCAATGAGGATTTGTGTCATCCTGGCTATAGCAAGTGGTGTATCAGTAGCAGATACATTGTTTAAATGATGTGCAGCTTTAATTATCCTGTGTATAACCCTGGTTCTAATTGTAAAGTATGGGTAATTTTTTTGTGCTTATTTTCATGGGACTGGACAAACCTTCCTCCACGTTGGTTCCCGTCTTTCCAGCCCCGGGACTGCTCTTCCTGCTGCTGCCGGAGCTCCGTTTGTCCGTGTTCGACTCTGTTGATGGATGTTGTTCCAGCCCTTTCTCTGGTGGGTATTGCTGTTGTTGTACTGAAACCGGCGGGAGCTGTTGCTCTGGTTTCCCCGGACAAAGTCTGTCTGCTCTGGGAATTCTGTTTTTGTTTTTTATTTCTACCCTGTTTGTAACCTACAGTTTCCCAGCCATCGATATCCCAGCGTTGGCCCGTCATCTCCAAGTCAAACCGAGAGTAGTGGGAACAAACTAAAAACTAAAACTTTAACTAAAAGCTATCTCTAAAAAATAGAGACGTGATGGTATATATATAAACGAGAAACTTTATTCAAAGTAAGCGATGTCTTTCGGTATTAAAAAATGCCTTTTTCAAGCTTAAAAAACTTACAATTTCTCTGTATCTGTATCTCACACGCTGCATACTAGTCAAATAGATTGGTTGTGTTTCAGTGAATTAGAACAAATGTGTGAGGAGTACAATAACCATAACATGAAAAATGTCAATGAATAAAATAGATACACATTCATCATAAACAACAGCAATTTTTGAATTATAGAATTAACTATATGTAAGAAAATTCCCCACTCTTTAATCATTTAGTTGATAGTCCTCTAGTTATGTAGATGCAGAGGGCAAGAAAAATACGCCAATCTGTCAAAAGCATCTATAAATATCAAAAGTAAAGTCACATTAATATGGAATCAAGAATTCTTTTAACATCAAGGATAACTGAATTTAGGGCCACCTGAGATTTTAAAGGCACTAAAGTATCAAAAGACACACTTCAAATTAAAATCTTCTTATCACGCGAAAGAAAATGAAAATACCTTTCCCTGAGCAATATGTTGGCCCCAAAGGTATGGGGCGCCGTTTGTAAAGTGGCTCATGCTGAAAATAACAGCAACATTTTGTCACATTTAGCTTTAAATAATGTTTAAAAAACTGGTCTGAAATTTTGAGGGTCACTTTCTTGCACATTTACAACAATATTTGTCAACTTGGAAATATTTTAAATAGTTAAATCCAAATATTAAATATTACACCTTTAAAGCATTTAAAGCTAAATGTGACAAAATGTTGCTGTTATTTTCAGCATCAGCCGCTTTACAAACGGCGCCCCATACAAAGGTGTCTCCATATGAGATATAAAGGGAGTTTTATATATAATGTCCAGTTCCAATTTAGAAATATGTGTAATAATATATTCATCATAGTCCCTCATAAAGTCCAATTAAATCATTAATATATTTTATGTGTTATATGTAAATGTAAATGTGCTGTATTTATATAGCGCTTTTCTAGTCTTAACGACTACTCAACGCGCTTTTACATCATACAGGATACATTCACCATTCACACACATTCATACACTGTGGCCGAGGCTGCCGTACAAGGTGCCACCTGCTCATCAGATAAACATGCACACACATTCACACTCCGATGCACAGCATCGGGGGCAACTCGGGGTTCAGTGTCTTGCCCAAGGACACTTCGACATGGGACTGCTGGGCCAGTGATTGAACCACCAACCTTCCAATTGGCAGGCAACCGCTCTACCGCTCTACTGTCCTATTATAGATGGTTTACCAAAATTACGATCTGTCTGAGAAGAGAGGAAGAAGGGAAAGCTTCAGTCTAGGTACAGGCGGGTTAGAAATGAAAGAATGGAATTCTGCTGCCAAATATAGACCTACACTAATTCCCAACTGTCCTATTTCTCATTTAGACCACTGGGTAAATGAGCACCCAACTTTGTGATTTTTCGACTCTAATACGCTGCTTCGCTGACCAGGCTGGATTGGACTCCAGAATGGTGGCTCTGAGACTAGACCACCCATGATCCACAAAATGTTGAACTAGAGGGATATGTAAATTTTTGTGTCGATTTATTTTACATCTATGTTGTGTGAACCTAGTAAGCATGGTATTTCCTGTTTGGCCAACATATTGTTTTGTACATTGCAAGCATCTAATTAAATAAATACTATTTTTCCGATGAACAGTTGTGTTCCTTTGTGTTTCAAACACTACTTTAGTGGGCTGGTTCTGCACTATCCTATAGTGGCTAAAAAATTCCACTAGTGACCTGGTCCTATGTTACTGTAATGGTTTTCAGTTAAGCTTTAATCAGAATGTCTATTAGATTATGTTTTTTTAAAGGCAGCAATCAGCCTGGGATCCTTCAGAAACACCGCATTACCTCCAGCAGAAACAAAGTTCCTTCTTAATTGTTTTACAAATTTGAAATTTTCCGAAGAATAAAATTTGGATCGCGACAAACTGGTTTGACCCGGGGTGAATGTTCTCAACGCCTGACACAGAATGGTGAAGGAGTATCCTCTTGTGAGCAGTGAGGAAAATAAAACTTTGACAGCAGCTTTAGAATCCTCTGCTCTAGTGCAAAACCGGATTAAGACCATTAGTAGTTTGTTGTAGTAACAAACAATAATCAGTTCTGCTTTATTTTGGAACCAGTGGTTTCCCCACATTTGAAAATGCTGCACAAACGGTCAATATTTTGTCTATTGTGCAAGACTGTTATCGTTTCTATTTTTGATCATGCTGCAAAAGCAAAGCAAAATTCTCTAACACTTTATTCTTCCTATGGCTCTTTCCACATGGATTCTCACTCAATTTTCTAGAGTGTGTCACCTCTAATCATTTCAGGTATTTTTTTCCCTTTAGGTACTTGGAGATGGACACATTTGGTGGCAAAGCATTCAGGAAAATTGAAGCCTCAATTAGCCATTACATGGTCTCCTTGTTCAAGAAGGTAAATCATCCAAGAGTTCATTGTTATAACCTTGTCACTAGCACTAGACAAATCATTGTATTGTGTCCAGGTCTTAAATATTTTTAAACAGGTCTTTATTTTCCCAAGTCCATATACTGTAACGCTTACCTCTAATGTATCTTTTAGGACTCGTTTTTGAGGAAAAAAAAACAAAACTCTGCGTCCATAACAGAGTGACTAGGCACCAGTCCTATATTGCAGAGAAAATTGGAGAATTGTTTTAGATGATGTTTCCGGACTCAGACATCAGACGTTTTTTGTATGGCCATTAATATATTCATATAGGGCTTAAATTTCATCCATAAAGGTCTTAAAAAGTCTTAAGTTTGACTTGGTGAAAGCTGCAGAAACCCTGGCCATGACCAAGTGGAAAATTCTGGCACTGGAAGTTTACACTTTGACGTAGCCCAACTGCGGAAGTGAGTGGACATATACCCTATGGTGCATGTTCATTAACTCTTTGCACTCTTTGGGCCCTCCAGGTAAAAATTTGTATTAATGTGCATAAAGAAGCCAAGAAAAGATGGAAAGGTCTCCAAGGCATCAAATGACAAATTAGACATTTGTATTATATGTCACAAAAAGTTAGATTTTATTTCCATCATTTACACTTTCAAAATAACAGAAAACAAAAAAATGGTGTCTGCAAAAGTTTGGGCACCCTGCAGAGTTAATACTTTGTACTGCCCCCTTTGTAGTATCACAGCTTGGAAACGCTTCTTGTAGCCAGCCAAGAGTCTTTCAATTCTTGTTTGAGATATCTTCGCCCATTCTTCCTTCCAAAAGTCTTCCAGTTCTTTGAGATTTCTGGGCTGTCTGTCACGCACTGCTCTTTTAAGATCTATCCATAGATTTTCAATTATGTTGAGTCAGGAGATTGTGAAGGCCATAGCAAAACCTTCAGTTTACGCCTCTTGAGGTAATCCACCGTGGATTTTGAGGGTTTTTTAGGATCATTATCCATTTGTAGAAGCCATCCTCTCTTTAACTTCAGCTTTTTCACAGATGGCATCAAGTTAGCATCCAAAATTTGCTGAAATTTTATTGAATCCATTTTTCCTTCTACCTGTGAAATGTTCCCTGTGCCACTGGCTGCAATACAACCCCAAAGCATGATTGATCCCCCCCATGCTTAACAGTTGGACAGAGCTACACGCGGGATGCGATCCCCGGATGCAGGGACATGATCCGCGGTCTCTGTGGCATGCAATAACGGGGAAATGAAATGCCATACACCGGCCACTACAAAGGGACGGTTGTAGTTAGGAAAAAAAAGAAGGGTAAAAGGAGCCGTCACACGCGCGACACAATCCCTTGTCTCCTAGGTGAAAGTCCTGTGTTTTTTTCCCATCCACCACCCCAACCAACCTCGCTGCCCAAATTTTTGGCTTTTTAATACTACTTTACTACCATAATCGTTCTGTAGGCTTCCCATTAAAATACATTACTTCAAAATTTGTAATCAAAACACGAACATAACGACATTAGCGTGACCTGTACACAAATCAATAGATTAAATAACTGCCATGAGACTGGGCTGATTTTGGAAGATGTTATATTCATAGAAGACAATACTAGGGATGAGCGATGAATCTGTTTACCACATGAATTATCTGTATCTGTATCTGTACTCGGACTGGGCGGGGCCTAACCCGGAAGTGGGCAGAATTTAACCCGGAAGTGGGTCGGGTTGTCTTGAAATGGGCGGGGCTTTAACCAGTATGTTATTTTAAGCATGCAATTGATATGAGTTGATCAGAAATTGTTATATTTATTGCTGATTAGAAAACTATTTACATGACACCATCGAGCTTCAGATCAATGGTGTTGTCATGGTAACAAACAAACTATATACAGAACGTTTTGCAACAATGAAACATGCGGTTGCAATTATGAAGTAAAATGTAATGAACAAGAGTTTTCATACTCAATATAACTTTCTTTTTTTAACTTTACATTTTTTTATGATCACTGTGATTTTTTGTTGTTTTTGGTTGTTTTTTATTTTTTTTATTTCCACACCAGAGGCCTATTGCACGAAACTAGGATAAGGGATTAAGCCGGGATATTCAAGTTATCCTGGATGAATTTAGCTTTGACTCGGTTGCACAAAACCAGATTGAATTAAACCCAGCCAAGTAACCATGGAGATTTATTCTTTGCGGCTAGCCAGGTCCAGAGCAGGCTAACAGTCAGGCTAAGATTAATCCTGGAGTCTCATGTGTCAAATCAGCTGCCGTCTGATCTGAAATAAACGTGTTTAGCAGTTATTCCGTTGTCTACTGCATGTCTTCTGCTTTATTTTCATTAACATGCATCAGCCTACTTGTCACTATTGTTGTCGCGAGGTTGATTTAAACCCTACTACAGTTGTTTAGATGGTTTGGTTGCACTGGCATCCTGATGCGGAGTGGGACTTTTCCCGGTGGGACGGTACTGTTTCGAGGCTGCCTGGCGTGCGGCCGCTGCCCAGCGCTCCGGAGATTAAGTGTGACGATATTAATGTAGCGATATTCCCAGGTGATATTAATGGCAGACTGGTCAGAGACCAATACATTCATGATTTCATTTTCTTGTTGCTTATCCTTCTCTAATAAAGGACAGTTTGTGTTACTCCTTAATATGTAGGCCTAATGTTATTTATTATAGCTTACATTGGTTTCATAACCTTCTCAATTAGTCTCCCATCCCTGGACCAATAACGTGGCCTATATACAGTACGTATGTAGTGTAGTTTACATTCATCACACCGGGAACACCACAATGCTTCTTAATCTTTTTATTTTGGTGCGGTCACTTGTCAGAAGAATAAAAAAACATGAATATTGTTTTACATATGCTCACAGCGTGTATTGAAGTAATTTACTTCTTTTTCTAGTTGTCCCTTTCTGATTGTTCTGTATGAACATTAATTGTACAAAGAAATAGACATAGCTTATAGAGATTTGTGCATATGGTTGTAAAACTCGCGTTGTGAATAAGGGTTTGAAATTAAGCCTAGTCATTAGGGTCCATTTCCCGAGGAACATTAATTCCCTCTGCTCACTTTTAAAGCAAAGGCTAAATAATAATACATTTTATTTATATAGTGCTTTACATGGTAGGCTAGTCAAAGACACTTTACAGTAAAACCAAAACATATATCCTATAAAAACAGAAACATGAAACTAGCATATTTAAAGCAATTCAAACACAGTGTAGCCTACAACTTTGTAAAAATGTGGCGTGACTATAGGCTAAGTAGATATTTTTACACTCTCACACATTCAGTCGGGTCCACTATGTTGGGCTTTTTCTCTCCGTTTGATAAGAGCCGTATTTCCCTTTTTGCATATTCTTCCCCTCCTCGTTACTTTCCATATAAGCTGCTGCTCATTGGGTGAAACATATGGCGCATGTGTCTTCTCCATCTCTGCATCAGTAAATCTGTGATCGATACCGTGGTCTATGTGAGAAAGCCGTGAACGTGCACTTATCCCAGCTATCTACACCTGGCTTGACATAGCTTCACCTGTTCATCCTGGCTCAGCAAACGTGCAACCGATTAAGCCGCGATGAGCAGATCACACTAAGTCAAGCTGCGCTTTTTCATTCATCCTGGATATCTTTATTCTACTTTCGTGCAATAGGCCCCAGGTATGTGTGTGAGTGTGTATGTGTGTGTGAGTAAGAGAGAGACACAGAGAGAGAGAGAAAAAGAGAGAGAGGGGGCAGCTGACAGTTAAAAAAAAAAAAATCTCTGACGGCAGAGACAAAACGGGAGTCGCATTTAAACCAAGCAGCATGTCTGAAACCCCACGTTCAACAGAAACCTACTGGTTACTATGGAAGTACTACAAACCGAAGTTAAAAACAAACCTGAAGCTGAAGAAACCCTAAACGTTAACGGAAAAGACCCGCGGCCCCGAGTGTCAGGGTGTACAGATATTGACTCGTATTACTCGTATAATACTTGTACTCTGCAAAAGTCCTTTATCCGTACCGGATACTCGTTTCAGTCGAGTACTCGGCTCATCCCTAGACAATACATTGTGGATGATAATTATCTTGAATTAATTGACCAGTTGCCACTGAGTATACAGTATGTGCTTACGTAGTAAGTGTCATGAATGGCAGCATCACGTGATGGAAATGTTACCATATGTCAAGCTCATCTTGTTTTCATGGGGTCTGTATAATGTATGTTGGCAGTGTGTAAGGAAAACAAGACAAGATGGGTAAATGAGTAGGCAGCAGTGAATAAGATCATCAATTTGTGAATTTTCTTCAGAATTACATGATTCAATTTCAGTGTGGTTGCCACTGTAATAAATAAGAAAACAGTGAAACAAAGTGAAACAAAGTGGAACAAAGTGGAACAAAAGATCAAAGAGAAGAAGAGTGGGAGAGGGTGATCAGAAGGTGAAAGCAGTTTATCAGATACAACAGATACAACCATTAGACAGACAAACGCTGGCAAACAGCCCTGATGGGACAGACCCTGACACCACTTATACCACTGATCAAAACTAATTTGTCTCACATTCTGAAAATCACTTTATATTAATCACACATCCAGCCAATCAAGACAGATGACACAAACCATCGATCAACATAATAGCTGTTTTGAAATGTACAAGATAGATTATACTATTTACAATCAGGCAAATGACAGCATCCTTCATGTGGTGTCTTAATGGGTTATTGGGCCAAAATGAACCATTGGAAGCACTTAAAGGTCCAAACTGATTTATAGTTATACATAACACTGTTATTATTTTTGTCCATGGATGGGATTTAGTATATCATGCCATTTTCTATCAGGCTGCACAATTAATCAAAAATAATAACAATCACAATTTTAGCTTCCCACAATTAACACTAGAACAGCCATAACGGTCATTTTGACCGTTTTGAAATTAATATGTGTAATAACATTGGTGGAAGAAAAATAATCCTGCTGGTGCATGACTTTGCCTTAAAGGCCCTGAACAACCCACACAGGTTTTTATAGTTAATGTGGCTGATTGGACCTTTTCCAGGACTGTGTGGGTGTACTTAGACTAAGTTACTGACATCTCTCTGAGTCCACTGTTAGTGATGTTGCACGTGTTAGGGCAAGACAAATGACATCTTTATCATTCTTATTGGTGTAAGTAATTTGGGACCTAATAAGTTCCCATCAAAGCTCCGGCCCACCTTCAACCTGAACAGAGTCAGCCGGAATAACTGAACACCTATGTGAGTGTTCAAGGGCTTTAAAGAGTCTGTATATAAACATATTTTGTACACACATATACATATGTTTGCGCACACACATTACACAAAAGGCAAAGAAAATACAATCACTTTTACCTATTTCGGCCTTACACGGTCATGTTGACTGCTCTGATTTTTAATCTTTTGCGCAGTTGAAGAGGCATCTTGGTTGCTTAGTAAATACCATTGTCTTTATCAGAGAAACATCACTTACGGCTTCAAGTAACAAGTGTGGGCATCACCGATGGGCCGAAGGCAAAGCCAGAATCGTAAACGTAAGCTACTAAAATAAGTACAGTGTGGATGGACTCTGTTCTGAATCAGATGGCAAGCGCTGTGTGCATACTCTGTGAAAGACATGGTACACCTGATGGCTGCATATAGCGTAATACATCCTCGACCTGGCTAGAATCAATGCACACATCTTGTTCAAGGAGTGCACTGGCAGTAAAACTGCCCGGAGGAAGTTTATGGAGGAAAAAGGACAGCAGCACACAGAGCAGCAGTAACCACTAGAGCAAGCATCTTAATGGTGGCAGTGCCAGGATAGGTTGGGCTATAAATGTTCAAATGAGATACTTTTCATTGTCATTTGCCTGTTATGTTTAATGAATTGCCATACCGTATGGAAAAATACAGATGTGAAAGTATGAAATAATTACGGTTAACTATTATAGTTATTGAAACATGTATTACTACTTAAATGTATAATTGTAACTGTGTTATTTCATTTTTGGAAAGATATCCTAACACAATATATGCAATAATACCGCAATTGGGTATGTATCTTTGGAGAATGGATGTATTTTATTAACCATCTCAGCATATTAATCCTACCTCTCCTCTCTTCCTAGTCTGACTTGTCCCAGGCTGGTCAGAGTCTGAAGCGATAACCACCATAGCCATCATCACTCTCCAAACCGGAGGAGTTTACGATGGCCGTTGGGGATGGGCACACATACAAGTAAAAAAAAAGTAAGTTAGCCAGGATTCTATTGATGGGAACCCTTTGCTATACGTTTGAAGGTCCAGCTGTGCAGAAAGCATATGAAACTTACCTCTTCTTTTTTAATTGTCTCAGCCTGGTCTGAGTCAGAATCTGAGGAAGGGGGGGCAAAACTGTCCTCCTCTTAGTGCTCTTCGTCTTCTTATTCCTCCTTGTCCTCCTCCTTACAGGTGCTGGACTAGGAGTCTGAGTGGACACAAAACAAATCTAAATTAAACATGTGAGTGACTTTAGGTTACAGAATATTAAAATACTTGTTTGTTCAGGCCGTCCTACTGAGAAATATTACAACTCTACCTGCTCTCTTTTTATAGAAGTGGCTAGGAGTGATGCCCTAGCAGCAGCCTTGGTCTCTTCAGCATCCTGCAGAGCCTCCTACAGCTGGCTGGCTGTAGGACGGGGAGCCTGCATGGGTATACATACACACACACACACACACACACACACACACACACACACACACACACACACACACACACACAATATCTATTCTCTCTATCTCTCTCTCTTGTCTTTCAATGTGTTATAACAACTTTGGGGTAATAATAATTAGGGATCGAGCCGGTAAGGATAAAGCACTTTTGCCGAGTACAAGTATTATACGAGTAATGCGAGTCAATATATGTACTCTGATTGAATAAAAGTCTCCATTGACTGTGTCTGCGTTCTGTGATAGGCTAGTCACAGTGCTAGTCACAGCGCCCCTCCCCTACACTATTCTGTGATAGGCTAGTCCCAGCGCCCCTCCCCTACACACATACAGATTCCTTCTGTTGTTGTGTGCCGCTCTAATCACACACATACAGAACACGGAGAAGTGAACAGCTCTCTCCCTCAGGTCTGCGGGGCTTTTCCGTTAACGTTTAGGGTTTCTTCAAGCTTCAGGTTTGTTTTATACTTCGGTTCAAGCTAGGGATGAGCCGAGTACTCGGCTGAAACGAGTATCCGGTACGGATAAAGCACTTTTGCCGAGTACAAGTATTATACGAGTAATACGAGTCAATATCTGTACTCTGATTGAATAAAACTCCAAAGCTTACCGCGCTGTGTTCTGTGATAGTCACAGCCCCCCCTACACACACACGCTGGGCTCATTCACACACACGGAGAACACCTCTCTCTCTCTCTCTCTCTCTCTCTCTCTCTCTCTCTCTCTCTCTCTCTCTCTCTCTCTCTCTCTCTCTCTCTCAATCAGGTCCGCAGGTCTGTTCCGTTAAAGTTTAGGGTTTCTTCAGCTTCAGGTTTGTTTTTTACTTCGGTTTGTAATACTTACTTTACCAGTAGATTTCTGGTGAACGTGGGGTTTCACACATGCTGCTTGATTTAAATGCGACTCCCGTTGCGTCTCTGCCGTCGGAGATATTGTTTTTTTTTTACCATCAGCTGGCGTCATTAAAGTCAATGCAGATCTGAGACACAGCATCTGCCCCCCCCCCGCCCCCTCTCTCTCTTTCTCTCTCTTTCTGTGTCTTTCTCTTACTCACACACACACACACTCACACATACCTGGTGTGGAAATAAAAAAGATCACACTGATCATAAAAAAAATTAAAAGTTAAAGTAAAGTAAAAGTTATATTGAGTATGAAAACTCTTGTTCATTACATTTTACTTCATAATTGCAACCGCGTGTTGTATTCATTGTTGCAAATTTGTTCTGTATATAGTTTGTTTGTTACCATGACAACACCACTGATCTGAAGCTCAATGCTGATGCTGTCATGGAAATAGTTTTCTAATCAGCAATAAATATAACAATTTCTGATCAACCCATATCAATTGCATGCTTAAAATAACATACCGGTTAAAGCCCCACCCATTTCAAGACAACCCGACCCACTTCCGGTTAAATATACCCACTTCCGGGTTAGGCCCCGCCCAGTCCGAGTACAGATACGGATACAAATAATTCATGTGGTAAACAGATACAGATAATGCTGTACTCGCTCATCCCTAATAATAAAACCTGAAATGACTACGGTGCTGGACAGTGATGGGTGCACTGTGGTCACTGGGGACTTCTGGGCCAAATAGCGCTTAAGGTTTGACATTTTTGTGCCAGCCTCAGCCAAAACCCCCTTCAACCTCACTTTGTAGCTGATGAAAAATGAAGACATAAGGTTATAGAGAAAAAAGCACTTACATATTTCTCTAATTTAACATTCCACTACAGTAGGGAGCTCTGGCCGAGTGGAGTCATACAGCACCTTATATGTAAGGTCTGCATGTCTCCCAAAGCCCACCAGCCGGGAGTCTTCATCCTTTGGAGCCACCAGCGACGCTTTCCCTATCCTCCTCCTCCTGATGGACAACACCACCACTGGAGGCCCTGGACCAATATGCAGGCCTCTTTCTTTGCCATCAGGGGGGTCTCCAGGCTCACCCCACTCTCCCTCGCCTTTCGGTGTGCCGCCAGGACCATCACAGCAAACCCCAGGTCATTTGAAAGGAGCCAGTGGAATGTCTGACCCCGGTACTGGCCAAACTGGAGCTCGCTCTGGCTGAGCACTAGTCAGCGGTCCCTGGGTGACCACCACCCTCCCGCACACGAGCCTTTGCATCTGCCTCCACCTTTTTTATCAATGGCCATTTTAGTTTTTGGCCTCTCCTTGTTGGCGTTAGCTACGCTGGTGGCTTCCCCCGAACGCTCTAGCATCAGCTCTGTGGAGCCTGGAAGCAGACGGAATGCTGGTTTGTAGTCCATGGTCTTGAAAAATGATAATAATAAACACACTGGCAAAGACAGACACTCATGCACTCATTAATAATAAGCAACAATGCATGAAGCACACACCTCATTCCAAAATATATAATATATCTCAAATCATGCAAATACAATAGTATCAGGCTGGCACGTTAACATGTTTATAGTTCAGCTGACATAATGTAACTGTAAAGGGAGTAGATAAGGTCATGTTGTATTAATGGCCCTAAACTAAGTTATATTAATTTAAAAGGTAACAATGAAAAAAAAAAATAATTCACCCGCAAAAAAACAAAACACTTAAAACAGCATAATGCATATATGTGTGTGTGTTCTTAACTGACTTAGCTAAGAACACCCGCAGTATTCAACAAAAAAGCTACCATTCAGACTGAAAGAGACTGCAATGCAACCTTTTAAATCCTACAATACACACAGAGAACCACATAACCTTAAATATTACACTTTATAAACATTAATCATTGACTTACAATCACATTTTTTTCTTTTATACAAAATGTAGTTGTTTATTCCATCAGATTTGACATGACGTATACAGCTGCGTGCAGCTTCACGGGAACGTGCACATGACTGTGCGCAAAATTACCTCTTTTTTGGGGTGATAGTCCTCCCTCCTTAATAGAGGGGGAAAGTCACCCCTCCCTAATAGTCCCTACTTTTAGGGGGGATAAAATTCCCCCTTCCCCAATAGTCTTTACTTATAACTAATAACACCCTTCCCCCCCATTTGTAATGTCTGGAGTGGCTTTTCTTGCTTGTTGTGAGCCTTTTTCTAACTTTAATAATGACAGACGAGTGTGTGGTTGTCTCTTTAGAAACATTTCAGCCGGGCTGCGCTCAGTGACTGTGTGAGGAGTGTTTCTGTGTGTGAACAGGAACCGAGCAAGGCGTTGCTGGGGTGACACAGACTGTGCTTCCAGTCAAGTCCAGGCTTTCTTGAATGTCTTCGCAGCTCGCTCAACTGCTCCACTGGACGCAGGATGGTAAGGTGGAGATAGCACATGGCGTAGGCATAGGATCCTGATAAGGGTTCACAAGCGTGATCACGTCACCCCCATCCTGAAATCTCCTCACTGGCTCCCTGTCCCACTCAGAATTTAATATAACGTCTCCGTCCTCAGCCACCAGTGCCTTCATGGACATGCCCCCCTTTACCTATAGCAACTCCTCACCCCCCCAGACCTCCTCACACACAACTCCAGTCTGCAACCACAAACACCCTCCAAGCCCCCAGAACCAAGCTCTGCAGCATGATTGAAGGGGCCCTCCCTGACCACCTGAGGGCCCCACAGTCTACACATGTTTTAGACAAAAATCTTACTAAATGTATCTTATAGGTTTACCTTTGAACTATTTATTGACCTTTATTGATATATATTTTTAATTTTAATTATTTAAGAATTTCTCCCATCTAGCGTTAAGATCATATATCACAATCAACTCTCTTGCGCCACACAGTTGACAGTACGTATTGAAGCTACAGTAGCCGTTACGCTTCAATAAGCGAAAGTGAACAGGCCGTCTGTCAGCCGCGGTGGTTGTGCGCATGTCAGAGAGTGGCGCGGACGCGCGCATCGCACCACCCGGTGGAAAGGAGAACAGACTGCAGCGGTCTGGAGGATAATTAAGTAGTTGGGATTTGGTGTGTAAGTCCAAAGCAGCTCCAATGTTCACTTTTTTTCTGATGACGCCGGTCTCTTGCTCTTTTCAATGTCCATTTTCTTTTTCCGGGAGAAGAAGAAGACTACTATTCCTGACATTTGGATTTTGAATATGTGTGGTCCTCTGTGTTTCCTTCTTCAAACATGCCGGGGTCAGGAACCGATGATACCCATTAGCAGCAGCTGCTTGGTTCTCACACCATACATTTCCAGTCCTGCCATCACTTGATCCATAATTGCCAGGTGTTCTTCCTTTGTAGGTGCTGACACCATAGTGTCATCCATAAAGTACACAATGTTGGAATTTAAAATTTTATATGTGCTTAAACATTGTGGGTGATTTGCATTATACATTCAAGCCAAAAGGTAAAAGCATTATTTCAACATAAATGAAGACATGTGGGTCATGCATTAAGATGTTGTTATAAGTTTATAGTTTGTTGTTTGTTACATTAAGTTGTTTTGCAATACTTCTGTTTTATAATATAAGATGTTCTGGTACATTTTGTTATAACCCAGCTCTACAAATGTGTCAGAAGTTGAATTGATGATGTTAGAGACATCCTGTCTCTGGTTCCAGTCCCCCTTTATGGCCCAACTGCTCTTTTGCTTTACAAGTCCTGAGGGTCATAAACCCTCAGTCACATCCCAACTAAAAGATAAGGAATAAGCACAAGACCCCACCTTTTGTGAGATAATACTGGGAGTCTGAGAGCCAAAGAGTCAGACAAATTTGGGGGAGAACCGTGTTAGGTTGACTCTGTATTTGTCTCTAGGATATCCTATGTAATAAAATTACTTCACATTTCAACATCTAAGATTTTGACTACTAATTGAATGAACCCTGAGAATGGAGCAGGATTTAGCTCCAACAATTTGGCGCCCGAACGTGGGGTGATCGAGGAAGGCACGGACCCATCCTTGAGTAAGTGAACAACTAGGACGAGATGCGTCTCCACATTCAGCCCGGGCACTAAAGAAAGGTAAAGCAGAACCTGTTAATATCAAATCTGCAGCATTGGACATGTACAAAATCTGAATGTGGAACGTGCCTGTATCCTAGTTGCTAAAATTGACAAATTTGATAAGATGTTGATGTGTGAAAAAGTTTTAAATTTTAATGTTTAACATATAGTTTAAGTTTGAAAACGTAGTACTTGCAAGTAGTTAGTAAACCAGATCAAGGGTAATGTATTTCAAAGAGGGAATACATGAAGGTGTAGCCTCCAATAAGACGTGAACGTAGTTTCTACATTGGGACATAGAAATGAAAGTAGTCTGTATATAGATCAGATGAAGGGTAGTGTATTTAAAGTAAGATACATGAAGGTGTAACGTCTGGATCATGAACGTAGTTTCTACATTGGGACATAGAAATGAAAGTAGTCTGTATATATTTCAGATGAAGGGTAGAGTATTTAAAGCGAAATACATGAAGGTGTTAGATCCGGAGGGTGAACGTAGTTTCTAAATTGGGCCGTAGAAACGAAAGTAGTCTGGTGAATCAGATGAAGGGTAGTGTATTTCAAACAGGGGATACATGAAGGTGTAGCGTTTGGGTAACGTGAACGTAGTTTCTAATTGGATAATAGAAACGAAAGTAGTCTGAAAAATGAATAAAAATTTAAAAAAAAAGGGGGAATAGTATGGCGGAGGCTAAGACGCAGGAGGGTCTGTTGGAATCAGGACCGTAACCATGGTAACGTTGAAACACGTGGCCGTGAGCACTCCAAAAGACCAGGATGTGCGCATAAAACAAGCACAGGACAATTTAGATCCTGTAGTACAAAAAGACCCAACAAATACTGAGAAGCCGTGGTTCTGTCCACTGTGGGACGGAATGCATAAATTACAGGATGATAACTAAATTAGAGGACGACGCCAAAACTGTGGGTCTTATATTATGTGCCAAATTGAGAAATAAAATAATGAAGGTAGAAGGTAAACATGCTGTTCTCCACGGTCTTTTACTGCTCATGCAGGGAGCAGCACACCCCATAAGGGACACTCTGACACAAGATAAGGAAGACAAGGTTGATAAAACACAGAGACAGAAAAATGATCAGACATTTCCAGAACATCTAGACATAAGACCGCCACAATAGTCTCCGGTTGGCACACATTGAATTTAACCAGCAGTAAACATACATGAAGGGGCAGTGACTGTGCGCAAAGATACCACCGTGTTAACAGATGTTTCAGAGGGAGACGAGAAATGCGCGCCCCAGAGCCCCACTCCACTGCCGCGAAGCGAGAGCAAGCAACAACATTGGGTACAGTTGATATATGTTTCTATGTATGTCTGTATGTCTTGTCCTGCTTTAATTGTTGTATGTCTGCAATTAGGAGATGGATCAAAATTATAGTAATATGTCCTGTCAGACCCTAGTAGACTGAAGGAGGCTGAGACTAGGAAAAAGAGGGGAATTGTGTAACGTTTTAGGAAAAAGGATTTAGATTTAATGAGGGAAAATTTGGTTTAAAAACAAAAACAAAGACATAAAAGTAGTCAATTCAATGTGGGATCCATCTTATACAACAGAAGTTTTAAGGTATGGGACTTAAGGGTTTTGCAGCATCCTATTAATGTAGAGAAAATAATGGAGAAATGTTTATTTTAACATTCTGTGTTAACATGAGTTGAAGGTAAGGAAGGGGGACACAGGGTGCTGCTGAGGCAGGCAGCCCCTTTGACCCTTCCACAGAGGGAGTTGTAAAAACACAGATAAGGAGAAAGATTTGGTCTAGCAGTAACTAGTATTAACCAAAATGCCTCTGCAGGGCAAAAGGTAACACAAGGGTTAAATTGAAGGAAAAAAAAATAAATAAATAAAAAGAGATCTGATAAAACCAAGAATGATGTTGTGAGAAAGAGGAAGATGTAGGTGGAGCAAAGAATCAAACTTAAGTTAATGTATTGATGATACTATAAATAAAATTGATTTGAATTGAATCTAAAAAAAAAATGTGCATGAAAGAGTTACTTGGTTAAATCACTTAGGTGATGGAAAACGGTTTTGATCATTTCCAGTTTAAAGAAAGAAAAATGTGAGGCTTCCTATAATGCTACCTTTTCATACCTTAAGTACATGCAGTACTTTTGTGATACTTTTCTTAATTGGGCAATATTTAGGGGAATTTTGTTGGTAACAGAAATAGAAAGATATTAGTTTGGAATTGGGACTTTAACCTTAGAACAGTGAAATGATAATATTCCTTTCTATTAATATGACTGACCCTACTGTAGAAACGTTTTTGAATTAATGTCATAGATTAAGAATTCTTTAAAGTAAAGTGAAACAAAAGAAAACAGAAATTCTTTCTTTCTAGAGGTCCAAAGGACAGCTGAAGTGTGGGTTCTTTCAAGAAAACACACACACGTATAGAGAAGGATAAGGTAAAAAGAGTTATGCACAAAGTAAAGAGGGGTTGCGGTAGACCTGCAGCTCAGTGAAGATTTTGATCTTAAATCACACAGTATAATGAGATATGTTCTCATATCAGGTAACAAACTGGATAGACTGAACCACTGGGTGCTCCAGTGGATTCTACTGTTACTAGGACTACAGGTCATAAAGAACATATTACACATTAATTAGTACAAATGTTTGTTGCAACCTAAAAATAGAAAATTAAAGAAACATTCTTTTTGTTATAATTCATCTGAGTTTATTGGTTGAGACAAGATTGAAACCAATACAAGCTGATATGAGATTCCATTCTATGTACATTTGATGTGGTGCTCAAATGAGCTTTTAAGTGAAGCTTAATTGTAGATTTTGTTTGTATTTTGAGTTTTTATATGACAAATTGTTTAAACTATTAAGTTGATGTTGAAAACATTTTATTTGGGTGATTCTTTTCTTTTTCTGTTTTGACTTTTTGTTTTGTTGCTTTTAAGATCAAGATGAAGTTTGTAACGCAAGACAGTGTGTTAATGGCTAAAACTACTACATAATTATGAATAGGTATGCTGTAGGAGACATAACCCAAAAAGAGGGATAGAGTAGCAATAATACAGTGTCCACAGCATCAAGGATATTAAAACTACTCTACAATTTTGTTTTGATTTGTGCAGAAACATGACCCGTAATGTAAACTGAGTCTTAGAAGAGATAAGTTCCAAAACCAGTGTTTCTCTTTAGAATGTTTGTATGTATTTTATAGAGTTAAACCAGCAAGAGGAATAGAAATGTTATTTTATAATAATGAGTGACAAACACTAAATGAGTATTGATAAAAGAAAAGATAATGCTCTTTGGAGTTCTGTTTTGTGCCACACAGTGCCTCGTTGTGTCAGAATCCGGTCCATCTCGCTCCTCCAGCTACAGGATCAGTGACAAACTGGACCAGAAGAATGACAACAACCATCACAGCACCTCAGACCACAGCACAGCTAGAGACCATAAAGGTTCATGGTCTGGCTGCGATTCTTGGCCCAAAGTGACATGAAAAGTGAACCAGGGCTAAACGTTTGATAGTGATCGTAACATCTGTAAGTGTGCTGTGCTGGACCGCAGAGCAAGCAGTGGGGTCCACATGTTCTGGCTATGGCCTTGCTGACGCAGAGGTAAGAGGGCTCTGCAGGGGTCAACCATGTGACCCTACACCATAAACGGAGACACTGAGGTACGGACCAACGATCAGAAGATGGACTGATAAGGAGAAGGGGGGGAGCGAGAGACCTCTTGATCTGGTACACCAGACGCACACGTGAAGGCAGTTTGTACTTACAGACTCACATTCTGAAAACACACATTCAATACTGGGAAAAACTAATATTTTAGAATTACTTATTCTTACTCCACAAATAAGGTAAAGTTCATGTAAACAAACATGTATAAAGGGTCAAGACATGCCTCAAAGATATAAGCAATTTGGTATGGAAAATTAAATTTTTTGGGGTCTTATAAAATTTTGTAACATTTGCATTAAATTTCCTCTTATAGTTTCAAGCAAGATCGGTGGCAACTATGTTAATACAGATGGACTAAACATAGTCCTCACAATTTCAATAAAGTGTTAAAAGATGATTTGGTAGGGATAGATCAGGTATTGCAAAGTACTGTGATTTAATATGTTGACGACATTATGATCTGTTCACAGGATGAGTAAACATTTATATGATCTCACGAAAAGGTGAGATCAAAAGAGGGTGTTGTTGTAATTTAAAATTTTATATGTGCTTAAACATTGTGGGTGATTTGCATTATACATTCAAGCCAAAAGTTAAAAGCATTATTTCAACATAAATGAAGACATGTGGGTCATGCATTAAGTTTGTTGTTATAAGTTTATAGTTTGTTGTTTGTTACATTAAGTTGTTTTGCAATACTTCTGTTTTATAATATAAGATGTTCTGGTACATTTTGTTATAACCCAGCTCTACAAATGTGTCAGAAGCTGAATTGATGATGCTAGAGACATCCTGTCTCTGGTTCCAGTCCCCCTTTATGGCCCAACTGCTCTTTTGCTTTGCAAGTCCTGAGGGTCATAAATCCTCAGTCACATCCCAACTAAAAGATAAGGAATAAGCACAAGACCCCACCCTTTGTGAGATAATACTGGGAGTCTGAGAGCCAAAGAGTCAGACAAATTTGGGGGAGAACCGTGTTAGGTTGACTCTGTATTTGTCTCTAGGATATACTATGTAATAAAATGGATTCACATTTCAACATCTAAGATTTTGTCTACTAATTGAATGAACCCTGAGAATGGAGCAGGATTTAGCTCCAACAACAACCATCTCCATTCCATGCAGAATTTGAGACATTGTGTGTTGAAACACTGCAGGAGCTGTAGAAACTCCATCAACGATGGAATCTAAAGAGACCTTTCTGTCTGTTTACTGTAAGATACTGCTCTGACTCTGGATCTATAGTAAGGAAAATAGTATTTGAACACCCTGCTATTTTGCAAGTTCTCCCACTTAGAAATCACGGAGGGGTCTGAAATTGTCATCGTAGGTGCATGTCCACTGTGAAAGACATAATCTAAAAAAATAAAATCCAGAAATCACAATGTATGATTTTTTAACTATTTATGTGTATGATACAGCTGCAAATAAGTATTTGAACACCTGAGAAAATTAATGTTAATATTTGGTACAGTAGCCGTTGTTTCCATTTCCAGAGGTCAAACATTTCCTGTAGTTTTTCACCAGGTTTGCACACACTGCAGAAGGGATTTTGGCCCACATCTCGACACAGATCTTATCTAGATCAGTCAGGTTTCTGGGCTGTCGCTGAGAAACACGGAGCTTGAGCTTACTCCAAAGATTCTCTATTGGGTTTAGGTCTGGAGACTGGCTAAGCCACGCCAGAACCTTGATATGCTTCTTCCAGAGCCACTCCTTGGTTATCCTGGCTGTGTGCTTCGGGTCATTGTCATGTTAGACGACCCAGCCTCGACCCATCTTCAATGCTCTAACTGAGGGAAGGAGGTTGTTCCCCAAAATCTCGCAATACATGTCCCCGGTTCTCCTCTCCTTAATACAGTGCAGTCGCCCTGTCCCATGTGCAGAAAAACACCCCTAAAGCATGATGCTTCCTCCCCCATGCTTCACAGTAAGGATGGTGTTCTTGGGATGGTACTCATCATTCTTCTTCCTCCAAACACGGTTAGTGGAATTATGACCAAAAAGTTCTATTTTGGTCTCATCTGACGACATGACTTTCTCCCATGACTCCTCTGGATCATCCAAATGGTCATTGGCAAACTTAAGACGGGCCTTGACATGTGCTGGTTTAAGCAGGGGAACCTTCCGTGCCATGCATGATTTCAAACCATGACGTCTTAGTGTATTACCAACAGTAACCTTGGAAACGGTGGTCCCAGCTCTTTTCAGGTCATTGACCAGCTCCTCCCGTGTAGTTCTGAGCTGATTTCTCACTTTTCTTAGGATCATTGAGACCCCACGAGGTGAGATCTTGCATGGAGCCCCAGTCCGAGGGAGATTGACAGTCATGTTTAGCTTCGGTACTGTCCGGTTATGTCGACCTCATCAATATCTCGACCTCATCAAAACAATGAATTATTTAATGACCTCCACGCAGACTTGTCTCAGATAGTTACTCCAGTCTGTTGTTGTGTCCTTGTTGATCCCAAGCTCCCCATTGCACAGCTTCCCCGATGTCATTTCCCAGGCCCAGATGTAGATGAAACGACAGTAACAAATGGAAGACGAGATTGAGCGAACCAGTTGCCGTTGCGAATATTGATCTTCTGATAGCAGGCCCTGAGTGTGCACTTCCAGAAGATTTCTTTGCCAAAGTACAGCTTCATGAGATGGTCGTTCTTGCATCTTCGTTCTTTTGGTAGTAGAACACGATCTTGAAAAAATTTCACAGCTTCCTCCTCAGTAGTTGGCAGGCTAAAGAGGTTCATCTTTCTAGCCGAAAATGAGGTCGAGATAACAGGCGGAATAACGGGCGGAAAAGATAACGGTCGAGATAACGGGTGGAATAACGGGCTAACGAATGAGGTCGAGATAACCGGAGATAACGGGCGGAAAAGATAATGGTCGAGATAACGGGCGTAATAATGGGCTAACGAATGAGGTCGAGATAACCGGAGATAACGGGCGGAATAACGGGCGGAAAAGATAACGAAAACATTAAATAATTCATTGTTTTGATGAGGTCGAGATAACCGGACAGTACCTTAGCTTCTTCCATATTCTAATGATTGCTCCAACAGTGGACCTTTTTTCACCAAGCTGCTTGGCAATTTCCCCGTAGCCCTTACTAGCCTTGTGGAGGTGTACAATTTTGTCTCTAGTGCTTTTGGACAGCTCTTTTGTCTTGGCCATGTTAGTAGTAGATTCTTACTGATTGTATGGGGTGGACAGGTGCCTTTATGCAGCTAACGACCTCAAACAGGTGCATCTAATTTAGGATAATAAATGGAGTGCAGGTGGACATTTTGAAGGCAGACTAACAGGTCTTTGAGGGTCAGAATTGTAGCTGATAGACAGGTGTTCAAATACTTATTTGCAGCTGTATCATACAAATAAATAGTTTAAAAAAAAAATCATGCATTGTGATTTCTGGATTTTCTTTTTTAGATTATGTCTCTCACAGTGGACATGCACCTACGATGACAATTTCAGACCCCTCCATGATTTCTAAGTGGGAGAACTTGCAAAATAGCAGAAACCATTTGAGCTTAAAATATGCTTTATTTTTTTACAGACTCTTTTTAGATGTCCGACTTTTCTACAGCTGTGGCATGTTTCAATGCATTCAGTTGATTGATGATTGTCCTTACCACATTGGTAGCACTTCTGCTTTTTCTTTGTAGAGGAGCGCTGTTTAGCTCTGCCATCATCCTGCCAGTAATGCCGCTGGTCACCAGAACTGTTGACAACTTTGAACTGCCCCTTTGGGTTTATCAGCATTTTTGTAAGCCAACTCAAGAGCAAGTGCAAATCGCAGGCCTTTTTGAATGTAAGATCTTTTTCAGATAATCAATAATAATCAATGATAAGTGTTTGCTAATTTCTTCAGTACAAGAATGTATTCACTCACTGTTTCATCTTGCTTTTTCTGTCTTTTGTAGAATCTGAACCGTTCTACACTCAAAATGGACTTAGGGTTTAAATGCAGTGACAGGGCAGATGTGCTATTGTCATATGACACTACTGTAACCTTCTGAGGTTCAATCGAGTTTTTCAACAGTCCATATATTGTGATTTGGCGCTATTTAAATAAAATAAAATTTTATTAAATTCAGTGGGACCCAAGGCACTCAGAAACACATCTGCTTTCTTCCCAGCATCAATCTCATTTCTGACAGCCATCTTTCAAATCGTTTAAATATGAATCAAAATCTACTTTCTTACTTTCAATGCCATCTCTTAAGGTGTTTTCTTTATTTAATTTCATTACAATTCCCCCTCTTCCAACACATTTTTTCCTCTGGCTTCTTCTCTGTGAGACCGAGAGGCTCGCCCACGATCAAAAAATCACCTCTGATTCATAGTTTAATAACTTTTAAACAATACAACGCAGTGACTCACCAAAAGTTGCTCCGGAAACCTGACGAATTAGCCTTTACGGCGGTCTTTTCCGTGTCCTTTTAGCCTCTACAGGTGATTTTCTATCCAGCCTGGATCTTCCAGCCTCTTTAGGGGTTGTTGGGCTTTAAATCCATACCTTTAAATCCCAGATTAATCCACTTTATGTCCATAATTCATCGCGTTTTCGCTCGATTATGCGGCTAGCTCGCTGCTCCGTGTCTCGTCTCTGTTTACAGGAAGTACAGGCCCCAGTATGCCCATATATGGGAGATATCAGCCAAAGAGTATGGAGGCTGAAAGATTCCAACCCTCCCATCACTTCCTACTCTGCCAACATTTCCTGTCAACGTGTCTAGCATGCAATCAAAGGTGCTATAGCGGAACAAGATAGATATCTACCGTTTTATAGAGGAAATGGCCTCATTGGTTTGAGATATGGCATATATTTGCATTATATATTATATATTTGGGCCTTTTTGAAGAAATGTAAATAGTATGTGCTTTATATGAGTTATAATGTTTATTATGTTTATTTTTGCATATAGAAGAACTGTTTTAGACACACAAATGCTTGTGTAGCATTGTTGTGGGTGAAATATCAATAAATATGACATTATTATGTTATTATTGGCATAGGTAAATGTCATGAGGGCAAAAGCGTCTGGACTTTTTTTGAAAAAATGTCTGTATTTTGTCATCTGGAAAATTTATAATGATTATTTCTTCACAGTGTGACTCCCAAGACATATGTGAAGTGTTTTAGAGAGTAAAATGGCTTAGGTTTTACCTATATGTCTGTGATATCAATACATATCTGGAAGAGTCATGTTCCGTTTTATTTATTTATTTGTCTTTAAGGTCCTACAACCATTTTTAACATTCAAGTGACCTCATTGCAACCCAAATATTCTACTAACCCAGTTTGTCCTGAAAAAAATGATGTTCATATCTTCACTGTAGACAACAGGGTTGATGTTTTATTGGCTTTTATATAAAATAAATCCAGACGGAAAATGAACTGTAAAAATGGCCTCAGGGCTAGAAGGGTAATCTCCGAAGTTGCTTCGTCTTGCAAGATGATTTTCCTCCTCTTCAGTTACATTCACTCACCACAGGAGGGCGCTCATCTGCTTCCAGGGATCTGACCCTTTCCTAGCTCTGATGGCAAGCTTAGCAGTTTCACTACATAGCAGTCTCAGTTTCTTCCAAACACGAAAACAGGCAGAACGTTGCCTTTTAACCGAGGTTCACTCGTCAGATACCTTTAGTATCCTTCTTAATGTGTATATGTGTATTTCACTGTGGTATTGGTGGAGGAATAATAAAACACGCAGAGACGGAGCCAAGGTGAGTGCCGTTTACTTTGTAGTTCAGACAAATACCCACAAGCCCAAGGCGAGAATGCCCAGTCCCCTTACCGTATTTACTTTAGTACACTCTAAATACCATTACCGTATTTACTCTTACACTGACCGTAACGTATAAATAACTACTACATTGCCACTGCATTGTCAAATTAGTCTCTTTTGAGTTTTGTCATTTCCATTTGTTATGATTCCACTATTTATGCATTTGTATCAGCTTTTAAAGTTACTACATACTCAGTACTCTATCCTTAAGATATACTTTATTTTTTATTTCTTATTTAATATTTCAGGACAATACACATTAATGAACATGACAATTTAGTTCAAGTACAAATGCCAGAATGTAGCCCGAGGTCTAATTTCCATCTGTAGTCCATTAGGTCGATTGAAGATACAATAAAAAAATGACAAAAGATAAACAATCGTAACATTTAAAATATAAAACAAGTAGAAACAGAGAACGATAGAGAAAAAAAATAACTGGACAATTCATTACCATTTATTGTCCCCAAAGGGAAATTTCCTTTTTTTTTTGTTTTTACTTAGAATCATAATGAGTGGCACCTTCCTACAGCTGTAACTATGCACTAAGAGCTTTGCGAGGTTGCACACAGTGCTGTGTGCTAAATGCTCACTTCATCATGCTAACCATAATCAGAAATAATAGCAGTCAAGAGGCTGTATGAAGACAAAAGATCAGAAAGCCTATAAGGGGCTACTCTTTAAAATCCATGCTGGGTGTTGATGACCATTGGAGTTTTCCAGTTGCACTGGGCAACACAAACATTTAGGCCAATCAGTGGTAATCTACATCTGACCTGTTGAGGGCAGCAAAGCACCATCACTGCATGCTGCCTGCTGCAAGTCTAAGAAGAAGAAGGAGGTTGCTAAAATTCATGTCAGGGGCTTGTGTATCATCTGATGATATAATGATACAAGTAATTCATTAAAACAAAAGCATTGAAGATAATGCAAGAGAAAGAACAGCATTTTTTTTTTACATGAAGCAAACAATAATATTTCTAATTTCATCATCTGCCGGCATTGTTTGATTCAACATTATTGTATCTGGCCAATACAGTGGGTCAGTTGCAAATATTTCATATTGAAGCCAAAGGTTTCTTTCATCAGGAAAGATATTAATACAATGACATGCCGATACAAAGAAAACTCCACAAATACAATGCATTACTTCTCTACTCATCAAATGCTTGCATTGGACACAAATGTGATGAGAAATATATGAACTATTATGTAAGAAAGGAACAAACCCGGTCAGAAATACAAGTGATAAAGTATATCTGACGACAGGAAGGATCCCTTTTCTTTAAATAGACAAAGGATTGATCCTGACAGCAGTCTGTTTGTGTCAGTGAAACTGTGTATGACTAACACATACAGACTATAGTCACATTGTTAAACAAGATCTTTAATGTAACAGGATTGACACTAAGCTCACAATTCAACACAGACGTACACACGTGCGCAATGCACACACACACACACACACACTGCAGATGCAAACTTTGCAGTTTTTCTATAGGCCGGTTTAGGTTGTTCTGTAGACAACAGCCAGCTGTCAGCTCCCTGGCTTAGGCCTGTGGTTTATCCTCACTTTTTGGGGGGTTTATCCCTTGTTCATCTCTCTGTCATATAAACAGATTCTCTCATACACCAGAAAAAGGCTCATGTCAGTGTTGATGTCTTTTTGAGTGAATAACAAAGAACAACACATCAACAATAGAACCCTCTCTACAGCGCAGATTAAATGTCGGTGTTATCGCAGCAGAACTCGGCTATTTTAACAATGAGAGCTGAAAAGAGTCCCCATCAAAGGTGTCGCTGCATGTCAGGGAGAACTTTACAAGAGGTATTTTTGTAAACCTTTGGATCAAAACAGCCACTGAGCTTTATTTATATAATTCAGCAGACCCATTATGATGTCTCAGACAATTGGAGGGAGTGGCTCATCTCTGCCTTTCTCTCCTGCTGTCTGTCTTTGTCTGTTTTGATGTTCTGGTAACAAATCGCACATTTATTTTCCACCCCTGGTGACAAGCAAATATTAAAGGGATGTCATGGGTGCCTGGGTAGCTCACCTGGTAGAGCGCGCGCCCATATACAGAGGCTCAGTCTGCGGGAACCGTGCCGGTTGTGTTACGACCTGCGGCCCTATGATGCATGTCACCCCCCCACTACCCTTTCAAGTGTAAGCCTGTCTCCTGTCAAAAATAAAGGCCTAAAAATGCTGAAAAACAGAATCTTAAAATAAAGAGAGATGTCATGTTACAAAAAGTGAAATACGAATAGTAACATGCTCATTATCTAGGTACAAATGAATCTGTGTCAGCATAATTACCATCATATCTACACAAGCTGCACAGTTAATCCTCTGCACCCTCAGGTATTTTTGACAACTCATGGTCTGTCTGGTTTTATTTTCTATAAAAGCTTGTCATCAACCCTCTGGTGCACAGTCAATCTATAAACATCATTTTTTCCAGGACAAACTGGGCTATTAGAATAATTGGGCACTTGAATTAAAAAAAAGTTGTTTTTTTGTTCCAAAAAAAAGTCCAGAAGCTTTTCCCCTCATGACATTCACTTATGTCCATACTCAAAATAATAATCTCATAGTTATTGATATCACACACACAGCAATGCTACACATGATTATAACTCATATGAAGGGAAAACTCTTTACATTTCTTTAAAAAAGGACCAAACTTATTCCAAAACTCAACACAGTAATGCCATTCCTCCCAGTAGAACGGTTTAGAACGGTAATAATAACGGTAATAGACTATCTTTGGTCACATCTTACTATTCTGACTTTGAGTGATCTCTCTTCACAATAAACCAACTTTGTTGTCACTTGTATGACGTATTGCCGGTCTTATATGGGCATAATGTGTTACGGACCTGCCCTTCATTGGTTTACAAGACAAAAACACGCTTCTCCCAAATCATGGGAAACATGATTTCCACATAAAGTGGATCAATCTTGGATGTAAGAGTTTGAATTTCTTGCCTTAAGACCCCAAAAAAATGCACAAGTTCGAGACAGGATAGAAAAGCTCCTGTCTAAGCTAGAGAGACACCAAAGAACCACCTAGACGGCCAGAGTGTTAGCTTTTAGCTGGAAAACACAGTACGTCTCAAGCTCTTATGGCTGTAAAATGATTAAAATATGAATTGGAGATGCCGTTTTTGCGTTTTGCTGTCGTGTACGACAAGCTCGGGCAGATAGAGTTAAAGCAATAGAGCCCAATACACAATCGCTGTAAGTACTCACTTAAAAGAGACTTAAAGCCTGAAATACCCCCGCTTTGGGTAGCAGTTATGCAGAAGTGTGTAAAAGTGTGGCCTGTGTAGACAGCTGTATTAAAAGTGTAGGGTGGTATCTGTTCCATCAGGTGCACGTGAGATGGACTGAAGAACATGACTGAAACATGCAGACTGTGTCTACAGCCGCGCTAGCATCTCTGGGAGGCTGTACCAGAGGTTGATATTGACTTTATTAACTAAAAGTGGAAATTCCATCAGATGTATGGCATGAAATGTGTGAAACTCAACATACTTCCACAAGTTCACAACAATTGAGGGTGTTTAACTGGAAGAATTTGGTGCGTTTTTTTATTACTCCTCATATTAGCAGTAAAACATCCTGAACACACCAGCCTTGCTGGAGACAATGTGGCTGCCTAGTAGCACATCACACACATATTTTTTGGAGTTGTGAAAAACTGAAGCCATTTTGGGAGGATATACATTTAGTCTTGAGTAATGTACTTGGATATAAGACTCCTTTCACATGCATATTCTTATACCTGGGTCATATTTCACCTGTAACAGTACAGAGGGACAGGTACCTAGTCAAGATACTTCTCACAGCAGCGAGGAAAGTGATAACCAGAAACTGGTATAAGCCCGATTGCCCTAAACGGCAACAATGGTTTAATGTCATACAAGAAATAAGGGAAATGGAAAGGTTGACTTTTGTGCTAGGTCTGAGAGAAGGTCTGTATACCAAAAGATGGCAGAAGTGGTCACTTTACTTAAATAAAGTATAAGGGCATTGGCACACAGCTTGGACTCAGGGGATAAAGCATTGACTTGAAATGTATTTTTTATTTCTATTCTGTTATGGGCTACTATCATTCTTTCCCACAGGACTTTCCCGTTCCCTTTGTTTGTATTTTTATTTGTTTATTTTGATTTTTATTCTGTTTTTTCTTATACTACTTACAAATTAAGGTGACTGATCAGCTGTAATAATGTACTGAATATTCAATAAAAACTAAAGTTGAAAAAAAGATATTGACTTTATTAGTGAAGCCAAAACATCTCAGTTGCCCCTTGTCGGCTGGCTGCAGTATAGGTCATAAGCCCTGCCCCCTCAATGTTAGCGGCTGGGACATGGGCACTGCTGAGGCTGCACAACTTCTCCCTAAGTGTGGATTCAATATTGTATTGAAACAGATTCCCAATTTCCAGCAATGTCAGGTGCTCGTAGGCTGGTCGAAGACATTTGCTGTTTTTTTTCAATGACTAATATTTAACACCATGTTTACTAGAATGTCCATGCGTTTGGTTTTATTGTTGTTTTGTGTGCAAACTATGGCTTGTTTTGTAGAAAAAAGTAGGATATGATTTTGATATCAGTTCTGAAATGTAAAGATAGGGTTGGATACTGAAATCCATCCTATTATCCGTTATCTACCAGACCATATAGCCATGCAAATTTTGTGCTCCGAAATGGACCTTACAGGCTAGTTAACAGGTAATGTTATCCTACCATTAGCCAGTAGCTGGCCTAAACACGGTAAAAATGCTGACAGCGAATCGGTGTGAACGGTGCGTAGCTGTATTTCACTGGAGAGGATTCCAACACCGGGACGTCCAACAGTCTGCACCTAAAGACACAGAGTAGACGAGCTGCACTTTGAGACGCCGTGGCCACTGTCGGAGTTGTCAGAGGAACAACATAGACAGGACTTAATTGTGCTTTCACTTACAACTCGTAATTTCATGGTGCATTCAAAGTCATTGTAAAATACCTTAATGTCATCTAGTGGTTAGGCCTGCATGATTAATTCTTATAAAACTGCGATCTCGATTCACCCCTCGATTTTTAGATAACTTAGATTTTTTGTTTTTTAATGACTTTGTGATGCAGTCGGCTTGTAAAATGAAATGAGAATCAAACGCTACTACTTTCTTCTGTGAGTTTTAAACATAGACTGTATCTTCATTGAAGCCTCTACGTTTACAGGGTTGTGGTGATGCGCAATGTGCAATAGGAGCCAAATAAAATCTCTTTGGTACTGCCAATTTGTTTTGTTTTTGTCATAGTTCATGTGTGCAATAAACATTACACTTAGTAAAAAAAATTGTCGCAGAGAATCGTGATAAAGCAAAAATAATAAGCAAAAAAAAAAAAAGATTTGTATTCTTCCCCAAATCATGCAAGCCTACTAGTGGTTCTTCTGTATGTCATTTAACAACATCTGACTGGTGAAATAACTTAGTTATAAAATTTTAAATTATTCATTTAAATTTAAGCATATGACCTCAGCAATAAACAAGCCGGTGTTTATGGTCTCTCGTTGTGTTCTCTTCTTTTTTTCCTTTTTTTTAGAGTATTGGTTCAGGCCCTGTTTAGGCACCAGTACCATTTTAGCACCAGCATAAAAAAAGCAATACCCAAGCCTAAATATAACAATGCCAACAAATGATTTAATCAACCCAGTCCTACCTCTGTCACAGAACAAAACAAATGCGTCATCACTATTTATTAATTTCAATCACTGTTTTTGAAATTGTCTGTTTTTTTTTAGCCGGATCTGTTAGATGTTGCTCAAATATACCTAGCTGTTGAGAAAAACATCAGTCCAAATATCTTTGGATTGAATATCCAGTAGAACAACTTACTATTTGCTCTGGTGTTTGACTGTTTGTCTGTAATATGAACCCTTGTCTGTTTGCTCTGTCTCATTTCAACCTAACACTACCAACGTTAAGGTGTGTGTTGGAGAGATAAAGATAAACTCTTGGGTGACAATGTGTGCCAAATGTTGTGTGTGTCAAAGATTTTCTGTGTGTGTATAAGCCCAGGCAACTGTGGGTGCCTGAGTCTGTGCTAACACTAGATACTGAGCTTTTGTGTTAGGTGAATGACATTGTGAGCAATGCTGTGTCCACAATACAATGTTTAATTATCTTGGGGATTAACAGATTAATATGGATAATATGAATAAGGGACAACATTTATTGTGCAATGGACCTGCCAACTCAAACACTAAAGGTTCATGCTGCTAGCTTCCGACAAACACACACTGAAACGACTCACTCATTAACTATGTAATATACTGTAATATATTCTCTGGCTTTGATTAATTATGACGGCTAAATGAAGCCTCATGAAGCTTTATGAACATTTGTATTATTTCCTGAGCCCACTAGATGGCACTCTCTGTTCAGCAAATGGTTGAAAGCACACTGAATTGCCATTCTTTGAGCCATTTTTTCTTTAAAATCAAGAACACCATCTAGTGGGCTCAGAAAATAAAGGAAATGGTTCACAAACCTTAATGAGGATTCATATGGCCAACACTAATAAATTGTTTCACATTTTCACATAAGTGCCATATTTTGGTTTGGTCTTTAGATGCTCAGAGTTTTCTGTATGTACAAAAGGAAAACGTTATTTCTGAAAATACAGCTGCTTTATTCTAACAATTACCTTCAAAGCTACTGTAATAATTCTCCCCCAATGGCCTGCATTCGACAGAGGAGATGTTTATCATTGTACTGTTGGTGCATCATTGCTGATTAATCGTAGAGCAAATACCACCATCGCTTGGTTTAGCTTGGCTGACCCAGTCAAGCGGATGACTGAGCAGACCTTGGTGGTGGAGGGCGGTTGTAAAATTGTAAATGGACTGCATTTATATTGCGCTTTTCTAGTCTTGGCAACCACTCAAGCATTTTCCAGGACAGCATTCACTCATACACTGATGGCAGAGACTACCATGCAAGGGGCCACCTACTCATCTGGGGTGGCTGTGGCTCAGAGGCACCCTTATAAAAGGATAAGCCTGTTGTGTACATTAAAAAATATAATAATAATAATACAAATGTTCCAGTCCATATGGACCAAAAAGTATAGAGTGTGGATTGGTGGCTGGAGAGATGCCACTTCACCTCATGGGCACTGCCAGGTGCTCTTGAGCAAGGCACCGTAGCCCCCCAACCGCTCAGAGCACTGTTTCAGCTGGCAGCCCACTCACTGACATCTCTCCATTAGTGCATGTATAGGTCCTGAGCATGTGTGTGTATTTCAGGCCTGTGTGTGATTACTAACTAAGTGTGTAAATTGTAATTTCCCCACTGGGGATTAATAAACAAATTAAATATATATAAATTTTACTTATAATGTGTCTGATTTTTCAGTCGAGTGAGTTACTTAGTTCATTTTATTGGGTAACTGAGATCTACACAACAGTTGCTCAACATAATGTTTCACTCGTACTATTACATTTTGAAAGGTTTTCTGAGCTCTTCATTGGTCTGCTAGTATCTGCGCTGTTCTCTCTCAGATGAAAAGCACCCTGGCACTCAGACCTGTATGGTTTGTATGGTCTTCTCAAGCATTTTACTGCCTTCCGTATGTCGGTGTTTGTGTCTTGGAGTATTTTAGAGACAGTCTCCAGTCTAGAGAACCACAAGAAAAATAAAGCAGAATTTCTCCATTGTTCTTTTTAATCCACACCACACTCATTCTTGTCACTGGTCTAGAGATCCTTAATTTCTGTTGATACTATTTTTTAAGACTACTTAACGATCCAAGTCTTCAAAAATACTATTAGTGATACTTTTCTATTTGGTGGAAAGAAGAGATGTCAAATTCTTAATCTTAACAGAACTATTATTGATTTTATTGCATTGTTTGATTCTTCTGCCTCAGTCGCTGTTTTTGTTTTAGCAAGCTGATTAAGCGGTGCTCTCAGTAGTCAGTGTGACTATGTTTTGAATGTTGGGAGGCTAGTCTTGCACATATCTATTTTTAGACATAACGTTATTTCAATCAGAAGACACTTCGTTGAAAGGTGCAAAAATAAGCAAATGTATTCATCACATGGAGTCTAGACCCTGGTGGTGGTGAAGGAGCCTGAAGACTGAATGGAAGTACAGGAGCGGTCTTCCGAAGGAGGACCTAGGTTGCTGTGGATGACGATGCCTGGAGGTGAAAGTGGTGACTTAATTGCTATGTAAATAATTTTATAAGTGGTAGAGAAGCCAAGAGTAGGCATATTCGTCCAAAAGAGGAACTAGTGATTAAGTGGGCATAAAAAGAAAACATACCTAACTTAGTGGGCAGCAACGGGTCTCTAGTGTAAATGTAAAAATAGAATTAGACAAGGAATGTATGGTAAAATGGGGAGACAACTGATATTAAGCTATGAAGGCTAAATGCCATGATGAGGTCATGTTAAAAGACAATACCGGCACAAAATGAACGGTTAATATGAATGGTTAATAACACAGTCGACCGTTCTCTGGGATATGTTTTCATGCTAATTGAATGCGTCTCTAGTGCAAACCGCTGATTAGCTAATAACGCTAGTCTTCAGGGCGCTGGTAGAGTGAAAATAAATCCCTATTTCTATACCACTAACAAAGCTAAATATAGCACCACACTTCCACGGTAGTGTAATGAGGGGCCCTACATGTAAACCGAGGCATTGATAATGAGGGTCCCTACATGTAAACCGAGGCATTGATAATGAGGGGCCCTACATGTAAACCGGGGCATTGATAATGAAGGGCCCTACATGTAAACCGAGCCATTGATAATGAGGGGCCCTACATGTAAACCGAAGCATTCTTGGGAAAATGACCAGAAACACATCACAAACACTGTGCAACCAGTAACCGGTAAGATAGCTCAGGCATGGCGTTTGTGGTTCAAATGGTCAAGATGGCGCCTGCCTGTGTGTGTGAACCGTACTGTCTTTATAATCTTTTAATCTTTTTAATAAACTTGGTGCAATAATGCAGACACATATCCATAATACAATGCTTGGGTCAACACAGACGAGTAGAGCTGCTGCTTCTTTGCGTCAAAAGGAGCCAATTGAGGTGGTTTGGGCATCTGGTAAGGATGCCTCCTGGGCGCCTCCCTAGGGAGGTGTTCCAGGCATGTCCAGCTGGGAGGAGGTCTTGGGGAAAACCCAGGACTAGGTAGAGAGATTATATCTCCAACCTGGCCTGGGAACGCATCGGGATCCCCCAGTCGGAGCTGGTTGATGTGGCTCGGGAAAGGGAAGTTTGGGGTCCCCTGCTGGAGCTGATGCCCCCTCGACCCGATACTGGATAAGCAGATGAAGATGGATGGATGGATGGAGAGGTAACAACGTGGTGTTCAGATCAAGAGATTGGTGGTAATATTTCAGTGAATAAGAGTAATTACCTTGGACCATTATAGTGCAATGGTTAAGACCTTACCTTGAACGATCATCATTTATAAGTTAACCAACTATAATCTAAAATTGAAAACCATGGAAAAGCTTCACCTTTACCAGAGTGGTTGTAATTAAGATTGCATCCTTTATTATGATTTGTGGAGTTGTAAAATAATAATTCTCTAGAGTAAAAATCCTGTGTCACACACATTCAGACATGATTATTAAACAATTACAGTTCAGTCATTATTGAATAAGATAAAAGCCATGGTCAGCCGGTGCCGGTGCCGGGCTAAACAGGAAGCAGCATGAATACTCCGCTCGTTGCCGGTAGTTAACATGGTTACGTTAGTAGCTCAGTCTCAAAGGCCGAAGACGTCATGACCCAATCAGGTGGTGAAACATTGGTGTCAGTGTGGTGTTGTGAAAAGGTTTCTTTTTGAAAACCCCAGAGATTCCAAACCAAAACTGGGTCAGAAGGGTTTTTAAATGTCTCTGGTGGAGGGGGCTCTAATACGTCACAGCAGTATGAATGCGAGGTGTAAACGTAGCAAAAGATATTCGTTTTTAAACCAAAACGTAGCAATGTAAACAGGGACGTGCACAGACAATTGGAGGAGCTATTGCTCTAATCTGGAAAAAAGGCAGCCCCCCTCCTCCTGTTCACCCTTCAAAGATGGAGATGTCTCCAAAGGAAACATAATTCTGAATACGTTCTACAGTATAATATACCTTTAAGTTAAGAATACTATTGACCACAGAATCTATCTTTTTCCTTATCACCCTTTAACTGACATGGCCCTTTTATCGGAACACTCACCAACCTCATTATGTCTGATTTGTTGAGTGATGCTCCGCATGCTCCCCCCCCTCTCTGGTCTGGAGACCTGTGCTAGGCCACATCTTGAATAGAATTAATTACAATCTGAATAAAGTAACTTATACAGTATACTGTACTTTTCACTGCTAATATATATTATAAAGAACAATTACAACATGACTACAACTAGTAAAAGTATTTTACTTAATTGGAACTTTTGATATACATAAAATAATAACTAATTCACAATGCTAAAGACACAGACACAATTTACTATGTATTTATTATTAAATGAAACATTATGCATTATTACCCTACTCCTTAAAGGAAATGCTTCTGATAAAATAGGCCACCTTCACATTAAATGAATAATGTTGGATGATTGCTTGACATTATCAGATGCTTCTCTCCCAGCTGGCAGCCAGTTTGAATCCAGCTCTTTAAAGTTGCAGATCTTTGAGATGCTCTCTGAGCTCTTTCTCCCTCTTCTTCAGTCGTCTTTGTTGTAAAGGCGTATTCAAGCACACAAAACTAACTTTAGGCTATACATTATTTTTATAATGCAAAGTTCATTACATTAATCAATTGGGACGTTAATTTATCATCTAATAACAAAATAAGACAACCTTCCCTTTCACTAATGTCACATGTGATTGTTGGTTGAAAACTCATGTTACATATTGACTGTAAACAGCGTATGACATAGAATGATTAATGAGCCCAGACATCCCATCCCTGAGCCTCTCTCTTCTCTACAGAGAAGAGCACACTATTGTAACGGACGTAGCGTAGCTACGTTAGCCTGCTGCTACGTTAGCCTGCTGCTACATGGCTGTCATCGGCTTTGGTTGATAACGAAACATTTTACGTTACTATAGCTAAGGCAATGCTTTGAATGCACATTATTCAAAGTTCAAGTGGATTTTTTTGTTACTACTCACAGGGCATTTGTAATAATGTCCATAACTTTAAAAACTCACATGAAGGCAGAAGGGCTTTCCCTCTTTCATTTGGGCTACTCCGTGCGTGAGAATGTAAACACGTCACGTGACTGGGGCAGAGGGCATCGCTGAGGGCAAGATTGGATGAGATATAGCGATTTAATTTGATTTTGCTTTAATAATTGCTGGCGAATTATCGTAATAATGCAGCTACACTCAAAAAAAGGAAAAAAAGACTATTTAGGCTCTTTCACCAGAGGGGCAGCTAAACCAATCAGGGCAAATGGGCAGTTGCCCGGGTAACAGCCCGTACCTGTACATGTCCCTGTTTGTTAATGTAGCTTCATTGGAATAAAACTGCAACATCTTTACAATGACTTTCATTGATATTAAACTCTATGCCCTGGAACATGAGAGTTGTTAAGAATTCGTCATGAGCGCTGGGAGTTGGTGAGAGGAGCAAAGCCATGAGAGAAACTTAATATCAGTGTTTAACAGATGGAGGTAAAGAGGGAGATGGAGGAAAAGTTGAAAAAGAAAGACAAAGAGGGTAATACTTTCTACAAACCTAATGAGACCTGCATTAGAGAGTCACTAAAGACTGAGATAGTGAGTGTGTTTTTTATGTATTTCTATACTAGTTTAAATCAGGTTTAGACCTTGAGAAAAGGAGTTTGCTCTTCACTGCTAAACTCATAAGGCTTATAGGATTAGTACGTTTGTGTAGGATAAAGATTACATTTAGGATTAGATTTGGATTAGGTTATAGTGCGGAGAAAAAAAGGTAATCCTGAAAATTCTTTCAAAATATATTTTACATCTTGGGTGCTTGTCCAGCGGTTGCCATAGTTGTAGTTCTCTGTAGTGTAGGTGGCGTAGTGCTTTTGGAAGGCAATGACCTGCAAGAGCAACACATGGGAAATCATTTTAGGTGTTTTCAAAGGAAATTACCAATTAATCTTTTTTCTGTCACCCAGGTTGGATGACTTTGTGAAATACCATCACCTCATCCACCTGAAACCTGTCTCCTCCCTAAAAGCCCCTGTCTTACCCAATGTCAGACTAAACATTTGAACAACATTAAGACTCAAATAAACAAGACATTCAAATAAAAACACATATCTGTTGAAGGTCCAACTATTTTGGCTTTTACTTCTTTAGTAAACAGCTTCTTCTTTGCTTTATTTCATTTCATCTGTATGATTGCTTGCCATTTCTATAATCAGCGTGCATATTGGTCTATGGCACCTTTTGTGCACTTTGGCTGTTTGCAACAATCAATTCACTCCTCTTGATTGCTTATCAGCACCCTCAACAAGCTCCCCCGTCAAATCAGTCACATAGTGACATGCATCGTTTGATCCAGCCACTGATTTGTTTCGGTATCTGGCACAAAGCTCTGAATATTGTGGTGGTTTTGCACTGAGATCACACTAATCAAGCTGTATGTCCTCTATCACAACGTCTTCTTATATTCATTTCAAAGTGTGAATATAAGCTACATTGTTTTCTGGGGAACAGACTCTCCACTTAAAGTTGAAAGACCTCACAAGTATAGCCAGACAAGTGTATTCATGTATATGTGTGTTTGTGTGTCTGAGAGAGAGCAATTGAGACCCGAGCTCATTCTGCAGCGATGGGATTTCTATTCAATAAGTGTTATTGCCATCTCTCCTCCACTCTGCTGTTTATTATGCCGTGGAAAATGATGCTTTCCCTTCGGGAGGGTTAGGAAACGGTGTGTAAATTGCACTTTCCTTCGGGATGGGTTAGAGCAGCGTGTGTACCAGACAGCTGTCAGCTTTATCTTACAAACCCCTCTCTTTCTATTCTTTTTTTCTCTCACTTCTTTCTGTATTTGTGTGTGTGTGTGTGTTGGGTGGGAGTTACTGTAGAGCAGCCAGATGCTGCTGTAACAATTGACAAGCACATCCTAACCCCTGAGACGCATTGAGACACACACACACACACACACAAACACACACACAGTTTAACCATCAGAGCGAGACAAAACACTCTGCCCTATTGGCAATAGTCATGTGTTTTGTCCCAGTCTATGGACAGAGTCCAAATGACCTGGGACTTGTGGTCGGACCGATATCATGCCTCATTGGCTGGAGCATGTGTGTGTATATCGATGCTTCAGTACGGTATCAGTTTTCATTTCTTTGGTAGTTGTGTTTTCCTGCTGATGTGATGCATGTGTGTGTCTAGTTCCACAGAAAAGTGTATTCCTGTGAGGGTTTTCTTTGACAAAATCTTGATATGCTTAGAGAGCATTGTTGCTAAACAATATTGTTTTGTTGCGTCTGGTATAAAAGATTTTGAATGGTGATACATTTCTCATATGGCAGCTAGAAGCCAATAATTGTCATGGTAGACATACTGTACATAGCGTACTATTTGTACCTTATCGGGTTAACACTTTATACTGTTTTGTAACCTACTCTACTTGACAAACAGCCCTGAAACCAGGTCTGCAGCCTTGATGATCTGCTACTCCCAACTGCAATTGTACTCCACTCCATTACAAGGGTTAGAGCTTGCAGACAAGATTTTTAAATTATTGTTTGAACTGCAATTGATTTCTCTTGCCGAGACACAAAATAATTAGTTAGATTGCCTCAGAAAGTTTGCTTTGTGTGCTCCGAGGTGAGACACACACAGGTTCTAACTGAAATATGTGAGCACTGCACCAAATGTCACACAGCTGAGGAAGCACTGGGCTACCCTGCGTTGATGTGTTCTTGTGTATGTGTCGAAGGAATCCCATCATTATGAAGACTCGTGAAAAGATAAAGGACTTATGGTGCAGTCACACCGAGGCGTTTTCACTCAAATTAGGCGGCGCAATCATACACAAAGTCAATGCAAAAAACACAATTAAGATGCAAATTTGTGGCGGCGGCACAAATCAGGCAAAAATACAAAATCGCGCCTCCGCAAATTGTTTGTGCGGTGGTTGTAGTGTCACTGAAACGGCCCATTTGTGTGATGTTATGTTCTTTAACCCCCGAATGTAGCAAAAGTAGACTAGAAGTGTAAAGAATTCAATTGTCCACACAAGTCTTTGAATCCATGAACACGTGTATTGTCGAACAGACGAGCAGAAAACATACAGGCATGTGTTCACTTCACAACCCCGCTAGTCTCACGTTACTAGCGCTGCGTGCATATTTACGTAGGGACGTAACAGAATGCCCTTAAAGGCATATAGCCCCATTCACTTGGGCACATTACATGACATCTCCCCTTTTTTAGTTTTGTTTCTTTCAGAGAATGAACGAGATACAAAGGATATCCTGACTGCTCTAATAACTGAACATTTAAAAGGGTACTGTATATGATTAAACATCAAGGCACAGTTATCCATAGGCTTAACTCAACCATAACTTTGTGCATTACACTAACAAGCATTAGAACATAAGCTCTCTTCACAGAGTCAATAACTTTTTAGTCTATAGGATCGCTAAACATTTGCCTAAATTTCTCTTTTCCCCTCCCCACAGCATGCGATTTCCCCTTCACAGACCCAACCTTACAACAGGTTTACTCAGCCTACCAGACCGGGTATGGAACAGTACAGTCTGTGTCTGTGGTGGTTTGACACTGGGAGTTGGTGGTGCAGTGTCCGTGAAGACTGCGGGCTCAGACTGCTGTGAGGCAGCTTCTTGCTGAAGCCTATCTGGAGCCAGAGGGTGTGTGGCTTCAGCCGCTGGAGGAACATGCTGCAAGTGACGCCGGTTGCGTCTCAAAGTTGCTCCCTGAGGCGTTTCAATGACAAAGGAGCGTGGAGTGACGCTGCCTCCAGAGACAATGGCAGGTGTACTCCAGGCTTTCTGATGGTCCAGCTTCATGAGGACAGGATCACCTGGCTTTAAAGCAGGCAAGGGCCTAGCTCCGTGGCGCTTATTGAAGAAGAACGCTTGTTTCCTTTTTTCAGATGCATCCTTAGTCCTGACCGTTTCCAGATCAGGCCATCTGGGCTGTAGATTTGTCTCCAGTGTCGGAAGGGTTGTCTTTATCTTTCGGCCCATGAGTAGCTCTGCCGGGCTCACGCCTGTGGTGGTGCAAGGCGTTGACCGAAAGCACATGAGGGCAAGCAGAGGGTCTTTTTGCTTCAGGATTCTTTTAGCGGTCTGAACACCTCTCTCTGCATGTCCATTCCCTTGAGGGTTGTGTGGACTCGAAGTGATGTGTGTAAAGTCAAACTCTCTCGCAAAGTCTTTAAATTCTTGGCATGAAAATTGAGGCCCATTGTCATATACAACCTCGTCTGGACAGCCAAATCTGGCAAACACTGCCTTCAACTTCAAGATTACCTGCGAGGCAGTGGTTGTCGGCAGGTGAAAAATTTCCAGGAACCGGGAAAAATAGTCTGACACAACTAGGTAAGTGTTTTTGTCATGATCGCACAGGTCCATAGCAAGTCTCTTCCAAGGCCGGTCAGGTAGGGGGGTAGAGATGAGGGGTTCTTTCCGCTGATTGGGTTTCATCTCACAGCACACCTGACAGGATTGGACTTTTTGATAGATTTCTGATGAGATGCCGGGCCACCATACAGACGCATGGGCTCGTTCCCTACACTTTGACAAACCTTGGTGTCCGTCGTGTATTCGGTCCAGGATGTCAGTTCTCAGCACATCTGGAATCACCATGCGGCTGCCTCTGATGACGATCCCATTGTATACAGATAATTCCGCTTTCATCATCAAGTAAAGGAAAGTCTGCCACCTACCCTTAGAGAGTGTGTGGGCACAAGAACTGTTTGTGATCTGTTCATTGAGAGTGCTCTCCCTGTTTTCCCCCAGCGTCGGCCAACGAGAGGCGTCGGACACCGCGTGGACCGGCAAAAGAACGAGCCAGTCTCCAGGAGCAGGACACGGCCGCCCTTTGCACAGCCATTGCCACGGACTATACAGAACATTGAACATGAACGATAAGAACATTATTTTTAGCGTGTTTAACCTTAGTACTTGAATTCTAATCTCTTAATGGTGTTTTGTAATCATTTGTTTGTTGCTATTTTTAAAACTGTTTAGAATAAAAGCGTTATATTTGAGCCGAGTTGCCTGCGATCCTGTTTGTCAGTGGAAAGATTTACTGGTATTCCTGGGTTTAGCACACTCCCCTAAGCGGGTCTGTGACACACATTTACGTAGGGACGTAACAGAATGCCCTTAAAGGTATATAGCCCCATTCACTTGGGCACATTACATGACAAGAAGTAGAGTAGATTTCACAGTTACTGTTTACGTCAGTTCATTTATTTATCTTGACGTTTCTGACCGCACTTTCACTTAAGGCTTTTTTCATTTCATGGAGAAAGAAAAGAGACAGCAAAACTGATTGACTGTGCTTTGTTGTTTGATACAAACATTTAACTGTTAGACAAACTCCCAGGCAGTTCAGTGCTTGTGTTTGGGGTTTTAAAACTTTCTTGTTGCAGCGATAGAGGCAGTGATGTTTCCTGATTACAGTACCGGACCCTCACACCACCTCAAAAATAATCTGGACATATCTGATTGCGGGTTTAAGGATTGGCCACAGCAGCGTGATGTGGAGATGCCTTCCTCCAAAAGCTGACTTGGTCTCAACACACACACAAAACCTAGAGTTGCCAAAATGTCCCCAACCCACAAAAAAAGAAAGTAATCTCTTCAATATGGTGTGCCATGTTTTCCAAATAATAGACAAGTCATCTCTGTTGTGTCTCATTAGTATTTCAGGAGCCCAAGTCATCAGATTGTCTCGTGTGTGTTTGTTGTTAATTTGCTTGTTTCCTATCTTCTCCAATGACATTTACAACCTTTTATCAGGACCGCAGCCATCTGGCTTGTGGCTCATCAGAAACAAGAAATCTCTCTCAATTCTTTTTTTTTTTTTTTTCTTTGCTGCTGGAATTGACAGTAATGGTCGATTTAAATTGTTATGACTGAGAGCATGCTGTTGAAAGCAAACCCAGGAACTACAATACTTAAATTTAAGATTAAAAATCAATGGATCTGGCAAATGTTCAGAAGAAGGATGCCAGGAGTGAGTGTGCCAAAGAAAAACAAGTAGTTAACCCCAAAGAAACCACATGAGTCAGGGATAGACTGTAACAGTAGTAGTGCTGCATCATATTATCAGGGTTCAACCATGATTGCCTGGGGCAAGTAAAATGCCATGTTGGGCTAGTAAATCCATTATCTCACTTGCCCAATAGTAAAATTTAATTGAAAAAGGTTTTTCCAACCTAGAAACATCTTTAAAATTGATCCAGTATTAAAGGAAAACTCAAAATGAACCTAAGGGTTAATAACACATGGGTACCGAGTCGTGTTTTCATGCTAATTGAATGGGACCAGTTTTAGTGCGAAGCCCTAATTAGCTTAGTCTAGTCGTTGGGATATGTGAAAGCAAGAAATCACTATTTCTATAACACTAACAAGGCTCAAAATAGCACCCCACTTCTACGGTCTCATAATGAGGGTTCCTACATTAGTGATGGTCAAATGAAGCTTCGCGACCACTGTCTTTATTTTCTGGGCTCACTAGATGGCGCTCTCTGTATTTGACATCACTACCCTACATGTAAACCGAAGCATTGAGAACTTGTAAATGTACAATCTTTAGACTATTAAAACGATTTTTTTTAGGTTTATAAAGACAGTACCGTTCGGTATACAGACCGTCACCATCTTGGAAAAACAATCATAACCAGTTGAAGGCCGTGCTTGAGCTATGTTACTGGTTACACAGCGTTTTTTTTTTAATAAACTGTCTGTACACTTAAAGTTCTCAATGCTTCGCTTTACTGTTTTCAATATGTCAGTAACCTCGTCTGTTTGCTATTGTTTGTAATGGCTGCTCCCAACGGATTGGCTTTACAGCAGTAGTGTCTACTCATCTCAGACCTAACATTTGAAGTGGTAGGGTGGCAACTGAAATCAAGAGTTTAACTGCAGCATTCACTATAAAAACACTATAAAAAGACAATTACAAATGCGAAGTATAATACGCCCATCTCCCAAGGTCTTTGAGCAGCAGCTGAGGATATGCTTTAATGTCTCCTTTTCTGGCAGAGTTGGCAAGCAGGTGAGTCCACCAGGCCCCAGGTGAACAGGTTGGTTGGGGTGGACATTATACACTGACTGGACCAAGAACTTAAACTGGTGTGGCTCCGCTTTCCAAAGTTCTACGCCGGATTTAACTTACGGCCAGCTGTAACGCCTCCGCCTGTTCCACTGCATCCTGGGCGTGCCACTTTATTCTTGTTCTCTCCTCTACCCCTGCTGAGGAGACCTTGGTGTCAACTGGTAGAGTAGGACTTCAAAGCAATGCTGCTTAGGCTCCGTAGCAGGCACAGACACTTGCGCAGAAATTGGCTGACCTTCCGCTCAAAGCCCTCCACGATGATGATTGGGACCTTAGACTAGCAGTGGCCAGAGAAGACTGTTAAAGAATGGAAAAAGAAATAAATCAACTAACATGTCTTGGTCTCAGACCAGTCTGCCGTTGTTAGAACCATTATAAAAACACATATATAGGACTTACAAGGCCTACTCCCCTTCAATCTCAGACTTAATTTAAAACACATTTGCAACTTTACCAGTCGTTTCTAATTCCCATAACAACTGCCATACTATATTTAAATGTCTAACAACAATACAAACAACACCACCCAAATTTGAAAGATAAAGGGTCTGGCATTGAGTAATGAAAGTCGCCCATTTTGAGGGGTGACACCAAGCATGTATTTAAAAATCTCACTGCACGCAATTGGATAACACTAGGACCAATCACAAAACCCAGGGTGACGTATCCAGAGCCCCATACGCTTAGCTACCAGCGGTCGGCATCTGTTTAGCTCACCTCTGGCCCGTCTATCAGATACAGCGATGTGATTGGTGCAGCTCGGCTACAAGGGTATAGTTAATGAGCAGCATTACTCTATGCCAGAGAAACTCGCTGAGCAAATTGAAATTGTGCTCTCGCGAGAACTCTGGATTTCCAGGGTAGTCATTTGTGGCAATTTGGGAAATTACTGTCCCATTAATAGGGGTTAAGGGGAGTAAGTTTGAAATGACTGAAGAGTCTCTCAGGTTTCACTCCAACTATACTTTGGTGCTTGCTCACCTCACTTAAACCTTATTGTCAATATTTGAATTTCTTTCTGAAATTAAACATTTATGAATGTTCAAATTACATCTAAAAATAGCAAATTTCCTTTCAAACTGAAACTTTATTTTACTGGCATATATTCATATTCTAGTGTCATTGTGACTGGGAGAACTTCTCTGCATATTGATGCAGAAAGCCAAGCTTTGCTTTTCTCTTAATATGTCAGGGGTTACAGCAAGGAGAATTTAAGCAGTAATTGCTGTTAGTGCCAAGGTGCTACAGTCAATGATATTCGTTTCACAGCTCGTTTCTGGGTACACTTATTGTTTTCTAAAGGCTTTAAGGTTGACCTCATACTGATGCAGCAACAGCATGAAAGATAAGATATGCCTAGTGTATATCCCTGATTTTCCTGGATTGCTCTGGTGCTCCCGGACATTTTGCTGGATTAACCTTACTTTGGCCGGATGTCTGTTTACTTCCACTTTATTTGTGTTGGCGTTCTAAACTCAAATGGATTTCTGAGGCCTATGGTTACATGCTCCTCAGATCTCTGCAGGGTAAATCCAAACAGCTAGCCAGTGTTATGGTACGGTGCAGGGACAGGTGGACCCAAATGCAGAGACAAACAGGAATGGGAAATTTGAAGATTTAATGAATTATAACAAAATTCGATACAACTAAAGATGTCCTGTAACAGCAGAACAAACTACAAAACTGGAGACAAAAATTAACTCCAAGGATGAGAAGGCAGCATAGAACACAAATGAGACCTGACACACAAAAACACTCCAATGATCTGACAAACGACAAGGGGAACACCAAGACTGAATACAGAGGGTAACAAGGTAACAAGAGGCAGGGGACACAAGGGTTGGGAAACAGGTGGAAAACATCAGACAATCACAAGGGCGGGAAAGGCAGGAAGTAAAACTAAACAAGACAGCACAGAAAACAAGACTATCACAATAAAACAGGAAACAGAACATATACAAGACGCTCACAAGAGCCCTTAAGACAGAAACTGCAACAAGAGAGCGACCAAGGAGTAAGACATGAACAGGATGAAACAGAACATAACACATAACCAAAAATAAAACATCACAAGACAGAAAGACAGGAAAACAGACTACCACAGTAGGACAAGACAAAACACCCAAACAATAACAGTTAGACTATCTGCAAAATCTGAGTTTTCTCTTGCTCAACTAAAACTTTTGATTGTACACAAGCTCCTTCTAGAGGCTATTTAGCTACTCACCGTGGCTCCGCCAGGTGCTTTTCCCAAAACCAAAATGTTAGGGCAGTCAAGATGAATGTTAATGCACATTTCTTTTTAACCACACACATTTATTTGACACACGATTAACGCACACCCTTTATGTGATTTGGGGCTTGGGCTGCTCCGCAGTTTGGGAATACAGCAGTAATATTGTGGATGGCTAAGAGAAACAAATCTCCTTGAGCAGCAATGGATAATGAAAAGAGTCTTTTAAATGGAAAGTTCAGTTTCAAAGCCCTCCCAGTTGGGTCTCTTGACAAGAGTAAAAGTTACCTGCATGTACTGTCGATGTGAATTGAGTTACCGCCGGAGTTCGTCGAGTCTCAAATACCATTTGCTGGACAGCTGATGTGGAGAACCCCCCCCCCCTCGCCAAAGGCACGCCACGTTGGATTGTTTACAATGGAGACCCAAGAAGGGTAAGAAGTACAATGAAGTAAGAAGTACAAGTTTAAAGTGAGACACTGCATTGTGTTAGTATTACCAAGTAATATTAAATTCAGGTCAATGTGCCCATCTGTTGCTGCTTGATTGGCTTGAGTTTGTCATATTATGCTTGCAAAATTAATAAGCGTATGCCTTTGAGGTTATTCTGGAGAATATTCTAGACAGCAGTTGTCATGGTTTTGGATTGTTGCAATAATTATTATCATTTGCATAAAACATCTGTCCCCTCTCATGTTGATGAGATCATTAAAAGCGTGAAAATCAAAAAATAAAGCACATTTAAAAACTATTCAAAATGTGCAATTAATCAAATCAAATATAATTTTACTATATAACACAGTAACCATTTTGTAGACAGTGTTTTGAATAATTATATATATATATATATATATATATATATATATATATATATATATATATATATATATAATAGTCTGTAGATTTTTTTGACTTAATAATTTATCTGTTTTAAATATGTTGAACTTTAAATACCTGCCTAGGAAAATAGCAGTTTGCTACAACCTGGCACAAGACATCTATTGATGTTTTTTGTGCGCTGTCCCTGTTCAAATAAATAAATCAAAATTACAATTAATAATATATACCTATTATTATTATTATTATTATTATTATTACTACTACTAATATGTACCTATCATTACAACAATTCTGATGGGTACAAGAGAACAAGATTTGAATAGGAATAATGGGGTAACAATTTGGGAACTTGACACTAATTCATAATGTTAATATTTTCGATCTAACAGGTATCTGTTTTTATTATTAGAGCTATAGTATAATCATTACTGGGCAACTAAGCTGGAAGTTGGGATGAGGATGGGATAATGAGTTCCCTAGTAATTCATAAATCAGATATAATTAATTTTAAAATTATCAACATGCCACTTACTTAAACTGGAGGGTCACAGACAATAATGTACAGAGGATAGGCAAGTACATAGGTCATTATTTTAAGGCCTGGGGAACTAATTAACTGCGGGGTTTATTTGTGTTTTACTTGGAACAAACAAGTTCAGGGAAAAGAGCATTGTAAGGAAAATTCATTCCCCGACTTTTCTCTTTTACTCTATCTCTCTCACTAACCACAAACACAAGAAATGTTTTTTGCTGTGTACATAGGCAAAGTAAAAAAAAAGAAAAAATGAAATGCATCATTAAAAATACACTAAGTTATTTGCCAGTAGATTCAGGCATTTCTTGTACATACATTTCTGGCTTCAGAGATGCAATTTGCTGGGAGCAGGGAGAGCAGCCGCAAAGTGAGATGCTCCCAGTGGACACACACACACACACACACACACACACACACACACACAAACGGTTAAAATGGCAATGGATTGTATTGGAGCTGGGTCCTGTACATTGGCCGTTAAGTGAAGGAACATACAGTTGCTCTAACAAGTTACCTCTATCTCAATCAAGCGAAACGGTAGCTAGGAGTCTGGAGCAGGAAGCCTGTAAAACTTGTAAAGGTGTTGAAATACGGAAACTTAGCAGAACATCACAAATGCATTCACAATTTAGCTTTTTTTTATGCAATATTGACCTGAAACTTTGTCCGTCTGCCTTCATGTGTCATTCCTTGTTGTCTACTTGCCTGACACATTTCAAGTCAATTGATTAAAGGATTGAGAATAAAATGCACCAGATGAAAGTTGACCTTCCTGGTTAGAAGTATGTATTTTTTGCGTCCTAATATAAGTAAGTGATATATTTATGGATGACTGGCATAGATGGCTGGCTGATTCACAAGCCCACTGATTGGCTGATTGCTTGAACGGATGACTGGTTAAATACATTGGCTGAATGCATGCACTGAACAAATTGCAAAGCAGAGCACCACATAACATGAAAATAGACCTTCCTTCTGGGACAAACACTTTTTTTTTCATTTTCATTCTAAATTTCCATTTTCTATTCAGCTTCATCTAAATAAGTATAGAATTATTACAATCTGAAATGTATCTTAGCTGTTGACAGGTCAATATAGTCAAACTGCAGAGATGTACCAGGTTAAATGTCTTGATGGGGAGACCGGCTTCGCTCCTGACTGACTTACGGACTGGCTCGACTGAGTTTTCAGATTGACCTGGTTTCTGTTTGAGTGAAGCAGCAGCTGGCTGCCTGATTGACTGTCTGAAAGATTGACTAGGGGCATTCATTGATTGACATTTCACTGCTTAGCTTAACTGGATGTATGAATAAACAGCTCTTACGAAGAAAAAAAAACTAATATAATAATTCCAAGTATGCCATATTTTGGGCGTACATACATTTTTGGGGTGGCATTAGCTCAGTTTGTAGGGAGTTGGGTTGGGAACCGGAGGGTCGCAGGCTCAAGTCCACATACAGACCAAAGCATGGTGGGCACCTTGAGCAAGGCAACTGACCCCCCCGTGTGCAATTTGCTTGTTGGTAGTATAATATAGCTAGATCTATAAATGTACGCTGCTGGTGGTTTAGTTTGAGATTTGTTGGATACAAGTGTAGCAAAATCATTTTTGCTTCTAGAGGAATATTCACAAATATAATTGTCTTAGTAATATTGATCACTTTTTCCCAACAGTCTTTAATAATGTTGCACTCCCAGACACAATGCACAAATGTTCCCTGAGCTTCTCTACATTTAAAACATGTATCAGGTACATTCTTATCAAACTTATTTAATTTGACAGGAGTTATATAGGTCTGCATCAACCAGTTGAATTGAAGTAGTTTTAGGCTGAATCTCATTTCTCTATCTTACCCCTACCCCTTACCCCTTACCCCTTCCCCTTGGTTTTGCGCGTTCACGCGGGACCTAGTGCTGTCCCAATACCTATGACGACCGAGGGGAAGGGGATAGACCAAGGGGTGTATACCCCTAGAAACCAAGTGTGGACGCGACCTCACTTGTAAACACACACGCAACAACAATGGCTGCCATATTGCTACATGCTTTACATATACCGCTCTGTATCACACAGGAGGACACAGCAGCTGATCTACTTTCGGGCTGAAAATGAGCAGAAGTTTCCTAATTCATATGTTCATGTTGTACCCATTCAAGCATCAGATTGGTCTGAAATATCAGAACAGCTGTATTTTTTTAGTTTTACACATATGAAGCCTTTTTATGTGTGTGACATGTTAGGTATGGTTCTAATAGTTGATAATGGTTCTGTAACATAATTTTATGTAATGTTTTTGCCTGTTATGTTTAATTTATCGGCAATAAAGACAGATTTTTGTTAAAATGTTTTTCTGAACATTCAAAACGGTGATAACTAAAACAGATATACAACACACCATGTATACAGGGTGTATATGTACAGTGCCTTGCGAAAGTATTCGGCCCCCTTGAAGTTTTCAACCTTTTCACACATTTCAGGCTTCAAACATAAAGATATAAAAAAAATTTTTTTTGTGAAGAATCACCAACAAGTGGGACACAATTGTGAAGTGGAACGAAATCTATTGGATATTTTAAACTTTTTTAGCAAATAAAAAACTGAAAAGTGGTGCGTGCAAAATTATTCGGCCCCTTTACTTTCAGTGCAGCAAACTCACTCCAGAAGTTCAGCGAGGATCTCTGAATGATCCAATGTTGTCCTAAATGACTGATGGTGATAAATAGAATCCACCTGTGTGTAATCAAGTCTCTGTAAAAATGCACCTGCTCTGTGATAGTCTCAGGGTTCTGTTGAAAGCGCAGAGAGCATCATGAAGACCAAGGAACACACCAGGCAGGTCCGTAATACTGTTGTGGAGAAGTTTAAAGCTGGATTTGGATACAAAAAGATTTCCCAAGGAGTAAACATCCCAAGGAGCACACATCCCAAGGAGCACTGTGCAAGCGATCATTTTGAAATGGAAGGAGTATCAGACCACTGCAAATCTACCAAGACCTGGCCGTCCCTCTAAACTTTCAGCTCAGACAAGGAGAAGACTGATCAGAGATGCAGCCAAGAGGCCCATGATCACTCTGGATGAACTGCAGAGAACTACAGCTGAGGTGGGAGAGTCTGTCCATAGGACAACAATCAGTTGTACACTGCACAAATCTGGCCTTTATGGAAGAGTGGCAAGAAGAAAGCCATTTCTCAAAGATATCCATAAAAAGTCTCGTCTAAAGTTTGCCACAAGCCACCTGGGAGACACACCAAACATGTGGAAGTAGGTGCTCTGGTCAGATGAAACCAAAATCGAACTTTTTGGCCACAATGCAAAACAATATGTTTGGCGTAAAAGCAACACAGCTCATCACCCTCAACACACCATCCCCACTGTCAAACATGGTGGTGGCAGCATCATGGTTTGGGCCTGCTTTTCTTCAGCAGGGACAGGGAAGATGGTTAAAATTGAGGGGAAGATGGATGCAGCCAAATACAAGACCATTCTGGATGAAAACCTGTTGGAGTCCGCAAAAGACCTGAAACTGGGACAGAGATTTATCTTCCAACAAGACAATGATCCCAAACATACAGCAAAATCCACAAAGGAATGGTTTACAAATAAACATATCCAGGTGTTAGAATGGCCAAGTCAAAGTCCAGACCTGAATCCAATCGAGAATCTGTGGAAAGAGCTGAAAACTGCTGTTCACAAACGCTCTCCATCCAACCTCACTGAGCTCGAGCTGTTTTGCAAGGAAGAATGGGTAAGAATGTCAGTCTCTCGATGTGCAAAACTGATAGAGACATACCCTAAGCGACTTGCAGCTGTAATCGCAGCAAAAGGTGGCTCTACAAAGTATTAACGCAAGAGGGCCCAATCATTTTGCACGCACCACTTTTCAGTTTTTTATTTGCTAAAAAAGTTTAAAATATCCAATAGATTTCGTTCCACTTCACAATTGTGTCCCACTTGTTGGTGATTCTTCACAAAAAATAAAAATTTTATATCTTTATGTTTGAAGCCTGAAATGTGTCAAAAGGTTGAAAACTTCAAGGGGGCTGAATACTTTCGCAAGGCACTGTATGTATACATGATACATGTGTATGCACATGTATTGCATGTTGGAAGTTTGTTTGATCAATACTGTATGGTGATGTAACCAAGTGGTGTCCCATTTCATAGGGGTATGTTTTCACCCCTACCCCTTACCCCTTGGTTTCAAGGGCCAAGGGGTAGGGGTGAGGGCCAAGGGGTAGGGGTAAGATGGAGAAATGGGATTCAGCCTTAAGCTAACGTTACCTGACTGTCTCTGAGAGTTTGTACAGACTTGTCTCCATTCATCCTCGGATATATCCTCTCTCAATCCCACCCTCCATAATTCCAGTTTTGGGGTAGACAATTCAGTAGACCCTGATGCAAGCCAGCTGTAAAAAACTGATATTAAACCTTTATTATTGCATTTCTTAGTAGTTAATTCCTCCAAGGGAGAAAGTACTGGCAAGCTTAACGATTGGTTCTGCACAGATAGAACAAAAACTCCTTATCTGTAAATATTTAAAGAAATGTTTTCTTGGAATATATTTAGTAGATATCTGCTCAAACAACATCAACATTCCCTCCCCAAAAAGATCACTAATGTTGCTTAATCCTTTTTCAGCCCACAGCCGGAATCCCGAGTCCTTCGTGCCTGGTTTGAATAATGTGTTGCCCCAAATGGGGCTAAACTGGGATAGAGAGTCCGCTATTTTCATGTATTCTCTAACTTCATACCATACTTTAATCATATTCCTAACAATGGGGTGCGTGGTGAGTGTTTAATTGTTTAAACTTATCTGAGTATACGTATACAAGTTTAATGGCAACGCAAAATCACATGACTCCATATCCACCCATGATGGTTTATGTCCAGAGGAAAAATAAAACATCATTGTTCTCAATTGTGCAGCTAAATAGTACCAGTACAGGTTGGGACATTTTAACCCTCCCGTATCAAATGGAAGGTAAAGAAGAGAGAGACGAACTTGAGGGCATTTCTTGTTCCAAATAAATTTCCTAAATAATGAGTTCATCTTCAAAGACAATCCAACAGGTGGCGCCAAAGGGATATTTTGGAATAGATACATGAATTTAGGTAAAGTATTCATCTTCAGTATATTTATCCTTCCTAACAATGAAATTGGTAAAGGTATCCATCTCTCTAACTCTTTAGATGTTGATTCCATTAGAGCATTGTAGTTTGTAGAGCTTATATTTTCTAAATGGGGAGCTATTTTAATACCCAAATATGTAAAGCTGGATGTTAATTTCAAGGTAAAAAAATGTGATGTGGTTGGAAAGATATTCTTATTGAGCAACATTAACGATGACTTTGATGTGTTCACTTTATATCCAGAGATATTTCCGAACTGATTGATCAGTTCTATAAGTGCTGGTATAGAGGTGTTTAACTGTTTTAAGAATAACACAACATCGTCAGCAAATAAAGCTATTTTATGTTTCACGCCACCCATTATTATCCCTTGTATGTGAGTGCTAGACCTTACTGCTATTGCTAGCGGTTCGATAGCCAAAATGAATAAAAGTGGGGACAGAGGCGAGCCTTGAGGGCAACCCCTTGTAATATTAAATGGCTCAGAGATCACCTCATTGGTTAAAACTTCAGCCGCGGGATTGGAATGTAATAGCTTTATCCAAGCTAGCTAGCTGCATCAAGCGAGAGAAGAGCCGTATCCTTTTCCTCTTTATGACTATGCAAAAATATTTAGGACACGTCTTACGTTTTGAAATCCCTGTCTACTCTTAATGAACCCATTTTGATCATCCCCACAATGCCCGGGAGCGCAGTCTCCAACCTTCTTGCCAAAATTTTACTTAGTATTTTGGTATCTGTATTTATTAGGCTTATAGGTCGCATATTTTCACACTTTGTGTTTGGTTTTCCTGGTTTTGGTAAAAGGATGATCAAGGCTTCTCTCATAGAAATAGGAAGGCAGTTACTGCATTCTATATACATGTCAAGGAGTGGCCTAACCAGTTTATCTTTGAAATATTTATATAGGTCAATAGGCAGGCCATCACGTCCTGCTGTTTTACCACCTTTTAATGTAGTTATGGCCTCCATAACTTCATCTGTAGTAAGATTGCTATCTAATTAAATTTTTAGTTCCTCAGGTATTTTGGGAATGTTAAGATTATCAAAAAACGTGGAGTAGGTCTCAGTCGTCAGAGCGATATAGTTTTTCGTAGAAATTTCTAAACGCTGTATTCATTTCCATTGGGTTTATAATTATATTACCATTTTCATCCTCAATATTAGTAATTTCTCTTTCTGTTTCCTGTTGTTTTATACGCCAAGCAAGCAGCCTGCCTGGTTTCTCTCCCTGATTGTAAAATTGTTGCTTCAATCTTAATAAATTTGCAGCTGCTTTTTCATGAGTTATTTCATTATATTGGGTCCTCAACAATAGTAATTCTTTTAAAACATTATCGGTATTTTGGCCTGCCTGTAAACTCTTTTCCTCTAGTAAACAAATTTTGATTTCAAGAGTTTTAGTTTTCTCCTGTTTCTCCTTTGTTTTCCTGCTCGTATAGCTTACAATTTGTCCTCGTATAAAGGCCTTAAAGGCTTCCCATCTGATTGTAGCTGATGTTTGGGTGGTGTTGTGTTCAAAATAGTAATCAATCTGTTTTCCTAAGAACTCAAGAAATCTTTTGTCTTGCATCCAGTGTACCTGAAATCTCCATTTAGTACGATTATGAACCAGGTTTGGATCAACATATGTCAAAGATACAAGAGCGTGATCTGATATTAGAATACTACTATATTGACAATTTCTGATACAGGAAATTAGTTCAGCTGATTCCAGAAAGTAGTCTATTCTTGAGTATCATTTAGAAGTGCTCGACCAGCATGAGTATTCCCTTTTTAGTGGGTTCTGAGCCCTCCATATATCCACCAGGTTAAGTTCCTTTATAAAATGTCGCAAAGTTTTCCTAGACCTTATATGAGTGTTGTCTGCGCCAGATGACCGGTCCTTAGTGGGCTGCAAGACACGATTGAAGTCACCTGCCATAATATGTCTTCCGGGCATTGTGGAAATTCTCAAGAATAAGTCATTATAAAAATCTGCGTTATCGTCATTAGGTCCATACACATTAACCAAATTAATCTGAGCAGACAGAATCTTTCCCTGTACGATCAGAAATCGGCCGTTGGGGTCTTTAGTTATTTTATCTATGCGCAAAGGGATGGACTTATGTATCAAAATGATGACTCCTCTGGAATTAGAAGAGTAAGCTGAAGACAGTAACTGACCTGGCCATCTCCGTTTAATTTTGATTGTCTCGTGATCTAGCATGTGTGTTTCCTGTAGGAACACAATTTTGGCTCTTAGCTGTTTAATTCTACCTACTACCTGTTTTATTTTAGTAAGTTTACGTAGGCCTCTACAGTTCCAAGAGACACATTCAACCATAACCTCTGTCATTTATTATTAATATAGTGGTTAACCTTGAGAGGGGCAAATTACCTTGATGCAAGCAGAGCAATAAAAAACTATAAAGAAGGTACCATTTGGAGTAAAACCAAAACGAAAAAGAAGAGAGCGACTCACCCAAAACCCAAGCCTGACACACTAGAACATACAGGCTCCCCCAAACCCCTAAATAACTTCCCTCCACTATCGGGAATAGGTCCACACTATCCTGAGGAACTATTCTCTTGTAAACCAAAGCTCAGCCCAATTGCATATCTATATACAAAAATATCCAGATAAACTATTTTAACTATCCACGTGAGACAGATTGTGCGCCATATTACATGCACGTAGCTTCCATCACTCATTTGGAAAACAGATAATTGCTCTTCAAACGGAGAACACATTGAAAAATAAAGCAGAACTTTAAAAAGGGCTTATTAAAACTTTACGCTTGTACCTTAGTAGAATCAAATCTGTAAGTAGTACAGTTTCTTCTTCACTAATTTACTCAAGTACAAGTAAAAGTATAGTGATTTAAAACTACTCCTAGAAGTACAATTTTTTCAAAAACTTACTCAAGCAAATGTAACAAAGTAAATGTAACTCGTTACTACCCACCTCTGCATATTGCAATTAGGCACTTAATTTGCCAAAGTTATTCTATCAATCATAATTTAACTTATTAATCATTAATTTGAAGTTATCCGAAGACTTCCTCACATTATGCCTAAAGCAGCAGCTTTTCTGACAGGTTATGTTTCACACATGCAGCATGATAGATGATGGGGGAACTTAAAACTGTTTAACCAATCACCTCTGAGAAAGGTTTAGGAGATTAAATTTAATGTCGCAGTTGCACCATTTTAGGTTGAGGGGTTAGTTGTTGCGGATGTGACAATATGTTTGAGATCAACATACTATGTTACGCATTTATGTAGTCCCACAGAATTTGGAAATACTCTGCTTTGCTTCAAAGTTCTCTGCTGTCTGCAGCAATCGCTTACCTGTTTTTGCACAGGGATCAACTATTTCTTATAATTTACCCCCAATGTGAAGTACCACTTAACTGCTGTAGATATGAGGCCGAAATCATCAACCCCAAATTATAGCTTCCTGAAATTAGGTAAGAGAGAAAATCTCTATTCTGATTCTATTGGACCCTGCAGGTTATCATGTTTGAAAAGTGTAATTATCTTATTTGTGAAATTTGAAATATTATTACCAATCATTACAAGTTACTGTAAAGTATAAAAAAGAAAGTGGTTCTGTCCATAGCTGTTATTGTGATTGATTTAACGAAATGCCAAAAAACCAGAGCATGTTTATCCTCCCACCCTGGAATGCTGTAACTAGCCAGACGGCTAAAAGGTCGGGCGACAAGGAGACAAAAATGCTACTGCTCCAATAATGCCATGTCATGTTTCTCAGTTACAATGTTCACACATGCAAGAAGTGACTTCAGTGGCTCAGTTGGTACAGCAGGCGCATATATATATATATATATATATATAGAGGTTTACCCCTCGACACAACGGGCCCGGGTTCTACTCCGACCTGTGGCCCTTTGCTGCATGTCATTCCCCCTCTCTCTCCCCTTTCATGTCTTTAGTTGTCCCGTCAAAATAAAGATCTAAAATGCCCACAATTGTGTTCCTCTGACTAACCCTGGGAACAGGCCGCAGGCGTAAGAGTCGCATAGCCAAAGATGGCAAAAGTATTCACTTCACGTACTCTAGCAGAAGTACTGATACTTGTGTTAAAAATACTCTGGTAAAAAGTGTAAGTGTCAAAGGTGGATTTGGTATAGTTAATATGAGTGCATGTGAATGCCTTTTTAAATAGGACTTATGGCATGTGTTTTTAGGATTTTAGTGTTTGCATGTTTTTTATTCTTTTTACTGCATGCTTAAGTTTTATTTACAGTTTTTCTTATTGCATGAACAGTCTTAGTGGATATTACCACACCACCTTTTGACAAGACTGGGGCTCCTCCCCCTTTTTTATTCAGACCTAAACGAGCTCAAGGCAGGACAAGTGAAAACACCTGAGCTTAATGGGGAGCAGGTGTGGTAGGGGACTGGCCAGTGAAAAGGCAAAGGAGAGGAGTACAGGAGCAGCACAGAGCAGAGACCGACTGACATGGAGGACAGTGGAAGCCGAGGCAAGCAGACGGGCTGGAGAAGTGCTGGTGGGACAAGCCGTCCCGAAGCAACAGAGGGACTGCAGCTTAGTGATGGCAGTGTGACGCTGAAGCTCCGATACGTGCTCCGAAACCCTCCACTACAAATCTAGGGAACCACTGCTTCAAAGCTTGCTTTGGTGCGGAAAAAATCATGTGACATATGACGTCCGAAGCAGCAAGTGCTTCATTGCCTGAATGAATCATCTGACTGGTTTGCGGTCCAATCAGGTGATTCATTGGAACGGCCTCGTGTCGATTCTGACAGGTGATAGGTTGAAACAGTTTTGAGCGCCTTTTAGTCTTTATAACCGCTCTAAACAATGTACAATTTGTAGAGTTGTGTTATTGCTGTCGAGTTGTTGGTATTGCGTTTGTGTTGGATCAGTATGGAACCAGCCAGGAAGCGAGGTCGTTCTGACATGTGGGAACACTTTAATCTGATCGCTCCTGATAAGGTGGGTGTTCTGGCTGTGTAATATGTAAAGTAGGAAAAGTAAAGTTTATACAACAGTAACTGTCAGTATAGTAGCCTTCTATAGCTATGGTCTATATTAAGTAGCATAACAGTAAAATGATGTACAGTGGGTACGGAAAGTATTCAGACCCCTTTAAATTTTTCACTCTTTGTTTCATTGCAGCCATTTTCCAAAAATCAAAAAAGTTCATTTTATTTCTCAGTAATGTACACTCAGCACCCCATCTTGGACAGAAAAAAACAGAAATGTAGAAATTTTTGCAAATTAAAAAACAAAAACTGAAATATCACATGGTCATAAGTATTCAGACCCTTTGCCGTGACCCTCATATGTAACTCAGGTGCTGTCTATTTCTTCTGATCATCCTTGAGATGGTTCTACACCTTCATTGGAGTCCAGCTGTGTTTGATTATACTGATTGGACTTGATTAGGAAAGCCACACACCTGTCTATATAAGACCTTACAGCTCACAGTGCATGTCAGAGCAAATGACAATCATGAGGTCAAAGGAACTGCCTGAGGAGCTCAGAGACAGAATTGTGGCAAGGCACAGATCTGGTCAAGGTTACAAAAAAATTTCTGCTGCACTTAAGGTTCCTAAGAGCACAGTGGCCTCCATAATCCTCAAATGGAAGACGTTTGGGACGACCAGAACCCTTCCTAGAGCTGGCCGTCCGGCCAAACTGAGCTATCGGGGGAGAAGAGCCTTGGTGAGAGAGGCAAAGAAGAACCCAATGGTCACTGTGGCTAAGCTCCAGAGATGCAGTCGGGAGATGGGAGAAAGTTGTAGTAAGTCAACCATCACTGCAGCAATCCACCAGTCGGGGCTTTATGGCAGAGTGGCCCGAAGGAAGCCTCTCCTCAGTGCAAGACACATGAAAGCCCGCATGGAGTTTGCTAAAAAACACCTGAAGGACTCCAAGATGGTGATAAATAAAATCCTCTGGTCTGATGAGACCAAGATAGAACTTTTTGGCCTTAATTCTAAGCGGTATGTGTGGAGAAAACCAGGCACTGCTCATCACCTGTCCAATACAGTCCCAACAGTGAAGCATGGTGGTGGCAGCATCATGCTGTGGGGGTGTTTTTCAGCTGCAGGGACAGGACGACTGGTTGCAATCGAGGGAAAGATGAATGCGGCCAAGTACAGGGATATCCTGGACGAAAACCTTTTCCAGAGTGCTCTGGACCTCAGACTGGGCCGAAGGTTTACCTTCCAACAAGACAATGACCCTAAGCACACCGCTAAAATAACGAAGGAGTGGCTTCACAACAACTCCGTGGCTGTTCTTGAATGGCCCAGCCAGAGCCCTGACTTAAACCCAATTGAGCATCTCTGGAGAGACCTGAAAATGACTGTCCACCAACGTTTACCATCCAACCTGACAGAACTGGAGAGGATCTGCAAGGAGGAATGGCAGAGGATACCCAAATCCAGATGTGAAAAACTTGTTGCATCTTTCCCAAAACGACTCATGGCTGTATTAGATCAAAAGGGTGCTTCTACTAAATACTGAACAAAGGGTCTGAATACTTATGACCATGTGATATTTCAGTTTTTGTTTTTTAATAAATTTGCAAAAATTTCTACATTTCTGTTTTTTTCTGTCCAAGATGGGGTGCTGAGTGTACATTACTGAGAAATAAAATGAACTTTTTTGATTTTTGGAAAATGCCTGCAATGAAACAAAGAGTGAAAAATTTAAAGGGGTCTGAATACTTTCCGTACCCACTGTACATGATTAGTGTAGCTAGTAGCTGTCTTTATAGACTCAAGTTGCATTTTTATTTAAAAATTGCTTTCTTTACAGGTCCGGTGTTTGGTGTGTTCAACCGAGCTGAAGTATCATGGGAATACTTCCATGATTAGACACTTCACTGCCAAGCATGGAGCTGATAAAAACCATGGGAACACAAATCAAGGTAGGCTATGTATTATTATTATTATTATTACCTAGACAAACACAATCTGATATGATTGTATAACATGACTCATAGGTCTGCTTTGTTTAAATGCAGTTTCACATAAATCCTTAATTTCTTTTATTAAAGTATTTTTAATTTCTTTATGTCTTTATTTATTTGTCTTAGTGGACCGTAAGCAAGAGCTAGATGAGGCTCTTGTGAATATGGTGGTGAAGGACTCGCAGCCCTTTTCCATTGTGGCTTCAAGGAGTTTGTGGCATTGCTTGATCCCCCATACACTCTTCCATCCAGAAAGGCTCTGAAGAACATGGTGGTTAAGAAATACGAGGAGGAGAAAGCCAAGGCCATCATGCAGATGGTGGAGGCTGTGAGCCTGACTTCTGATATGTGGACCTCTATTAATATGGATGCATATCTAGCAGTGACGTGTCATTATGTGGATGATTCTGTGAAGCTGGCCACAGTCCTTTTGGGAGTGCTCCCTTTCCCTGAACTTCATACATCTGCGAACCTCTCTGCTGCAATGAGGTCTCTCATGGAGGAATGGGGTATTGAAGGCAAAGTGACCTCAATTGTGACAGATGCAGGAGCTAATATGGTTCCATCTGTCAGAAGTTTGAATCTCAGACACACACTTTGCTTTGCTCATTCCCTAAATCTAGTGGTGAAGAAGAGTCTTGATGCAACTCCTGGCCTAGAAAACCTACGCACAAGGGCATGAAAAGTAGTGACATTCTTCAAAACTAGCACAACGGCACATGAAAAGCTCCAAGAAGTACAGGAGCAGATGAATCATCCAGTGAAGAAGCTTATTCAGGAGGTCGACACACACTGGAACAGTACCTTCCTCATGCTACAACGCCTTTTTATGAAGAAAGACAGTCAGTGGGGGCAGCTCTTGCAACGCTGAAAACAGATGTAAGACCATTGTCTTCAAAGGACTATGAAACCGCTGCGGCATGCCTGCAATTGCTTGCCCTCTTTTACCAGGCAACAGTAGAACTGTCTGAGGAGAAGAGAGTGTCAGGGTCAAAGGTTATCCCAATGACAAATGTTAATGCAGTACCTGTATGAAACAATTGGAAAAACAAGCCACAACACAGCTAAATTACTGGGACAGAACTTGTTGACAGCGATGCAAAACAAGTTTGAGACTATGGAGAACCAAACAGCACTGACTCTTGACACTTTTGGATCCAAGATTCAAAACCATAGGATTCTACAATCAAGGAGAGGCACAGGCATCAGTGAGACGACTAACAGCACAATGCTCACAACTGATAAGATACACACCATCACATGCTTCACCTACAGAAGAACAGCCCTCCACATCAGCTCAACCAGCACCTGCAAATGTTGGAAATCCACCATCCACAAGTAACGTTATAAACAGTTAATTGATAAAATTGAAACCTTTCAGTACTGATAATTATTATCATATTTGTCTTTTAGTTGTTAACCTTTGGGAAACTCTGGACCGAGATGCTTCTGAAGCAAGGAATGCCACAGCAGATGCTACAGTGGAGGTGCAGAGGTACATTACTGATCCACCAGTTGCAAGATCAGAAGACCCACTGGCGTACTGGCGAAACTATCAAAATGTGTACCCTCGTCTGTTGAACCTTGCAAAACAATTTTTATGTTCGCCAGCATTATCTGTTCCTTGTGAGCGAGTGTTTTCCAAGTCTGGAGAGGTTGTTAGCAAAAAAAGAAACCGACTCAGCTTAAAAACTGTTGAAAAAATAATGTACCTCAATAAAAATCTTTGAGTGTTCCCCATCCCAAAAATCACCCCCTGCCATAGTTGCACAAGCACACCCAACCTATGCCATATTTTCCCAGCACTCTCTCCTAAATAACACAAAAAAATACATTTATCAATTTTTATTTGTAAATAAAACATTATTTTCAGCCTTATTGTGTGCATCAAAGAGTTTCCAAAGGAAATATAGTTAAAAATCCAAGGAGATCTTAGCAAAGATGCTTCAGAACTGAAGTACTTTCTCCAATACTCCTCACTGGTTAATTTGACTGCAGCCTTGCTTTTCGCCAGGAGAGGTCGCTGCCACTGAAGCTTCGAGTAATGAACCTATTTTCGAACCAATTGGCTCAAGTGGTTCAGTGCTTCGCAAAAGCTTCATTTGGGCATCCCTACTGCAGCCACCCAAATGAGAAGTTCAACGCGAGAATGCAGATAAGTGAAGGAAAGTCTTCCAGCTGTCCTCTGGGGGAGTGTGTGGAAAAGAACTGTTTTTGTGTCTTCTTTGACTGGGCGCTCCCTTTTGTTGTTTCTCAGCGTCGGCAGGGTGGAACATGCGACGAGAATAGGCAAAAGAAAGGAAGAGCCCAGGCTTCCCTGGGCGGAACCGGCCATTCTTGAGAGCAACCAAACTACAGATTGTAACAAACACTGGGGACTAGCAGCAAGGAGATCGCTTTTAATACGCAGTTTTTTTAAACTTTTGTCTTTTACTTGTTTTACAACTTTTAACTTGTTTTAGATTAAAGTGTTATATTTTGCAAACTGCCTGGTATGTGTCGTATTCGTCAGTGGAAGGACTTTTGCTGGTATTGTAGTTTGACACGCCAGCATTCTCGCCGGGGTGTGACATAAGTACCTAGAAGTAGGTATCCTTGAACTCAGCAAAGAGTTTGTTTGTCATTGGTTATGGTTTAGTCTGCCCCCTATGTGTAAGCCACACCTCTTTTATAACTGGTGAATCATTTAAGGTAAATTCTTTTGTAAGGTGTCACTGAACTCAGCATAGAGTTCCTTTTTCATTGGTAACGATATGCCCAGCCTCATGCTTAAGCCACGCACCCTTTACTAAGTTATGTGAGGTATCATTGCAAAGAGTGGTGTCCGCCAGTTACCCCAAGTTTCGAAGAAGAGGAAAGCCTGCTTGGGTAATGATTGTAAAAATTTACAAAGAATTGGTTTACGCCATTTACTGTCCAACTGGGACATTTTGGGACTGATTGGCAGGAATTGTTATGGATAAAGTTTACACAGCAATACTATTGTTAGAGCAAATAACATATGTACAGTATGTTTACTACAGCCAGAGTTGCCAACTTTTCCAAAAACCTTTGAGTGAGATTTGGTGGGGCCAACAATTTTGCCGCGTACAAAGCAATTTCTTTGGCTCTTTCAACATCATTATCCTTCAGGATTTAAATTGGGATTTGTTATGGGGGGGTGGTTCTCCCTAGGGGGGTCCGTGGAATTTTTTTAGAAAAATAAACCATTAAATGGCACTTTCTGGAGAGATTTGTGCAAAAAAATTGAGAAATCAAGTCTTACATGACATGTGCAAAACTGTAGGGTTAGGAGCCTTTGCAGTGTCGTATCAACAGGTATTAGGGCATTTACATTATTAGCTTCTTATATAAGAACTGACCCAGACAATGTGCCAAACATAATGAGCCACATGAAGAGACAGTAGCATATGTCAGCAACAGCTGAGAAGATTTGGGTCTTTGGTGTAGGGACTAGGGACCCAAAGTTAAATTAATGTTGAGGGATCAACTAAGACCACTGAAATTCTAAAGAATGAGAACCACTGATTTGCATAAATTCTAATCCTTTAACCTTTGTGCCAAGGTTCAGTAATGTTTGTCCCATCCTCTGTGCCCCACTTACTGTATTTACTTTTTTGGGAAAATAAAGACTGTTTGTTCATTTTATAAAACATTGCATGCATTATTTACAGTTACATTTAGAGATGCACCGTGGTTAGAGAAGCACAATAGTGGCCCAATATTGCAGTTTCGTATATATAGTATAGTATAGCTCAGATGTGTTTCATCAGATTTTTGCTCATGTTTACAACTTTGTGCACATTCAAAATATAACTCCTCCCATCTCTGTTGTCCGAGATTTGGAGAGTTGTAATATAGTCTGCTGTGCATGGCATTGCTCCGCTGATGTGGTAGTATCTCACTCAGACCGTCTGACAGACACAGAGGCCCATTTGGGTCTCTGACAGAGTTTAGAGGTATATTATATATATATATATATATATAAAAATAGTATTTTGTTGTTCCAGTCCAGCCCTGCCATGTGCTTTGTTCGGGGGGAGATGCACTAGCTAGCTACGTATGTGCTTTGGGGGTGGGGGGGCGGTAGCCAGTAGCTAGCTATGTGCTTTGTGGGGAGGGGGAAACGCAAAGTATGATTTTCTGTACATTTACCGTGCTGTATCACACAAGGGACACCAGAGGAAACCAGGAAGCTCATCACATTTTGGTCATAAAATGAACATCTATTTCTGAGGTCAAAATATGCCGCAAAGCAACAATGGGAGTGAGTCATGCGTTTGTTGTAGCAATTCATTATTATTGTATTGGAACTGTTACTGCATTGTGATCATTTGTTATTCATTCCTGTTAATGTACATTTTGTTGTTTATGACGCAGGAAACTGACGAAAGAAATAGGGTTGTTTGAAAAGGTAACAGGCCAACAAGCTTCCAAAAAGTGGGAGAACCTAAAGCAGAAATACAAGGCATGTGGTGTCCAGTTAAAGAAAAAAAAACTACATCTTCGCTCTCAAAACAATAAAATGCAATGAATGCATACTGTATGGTTGTAGGCTTCATTGTAGTGTGTTCTTCCAGGAATTAAGAACTTTTAAAAAAGGGTCTGGCACAGAAAGGGGGGAAGTGACCGCTGCAACATGGCAGTTTTATGAAGACATGCACGAGGTGTTGGGTGCCAGGCCTTCAATCGACCCTCCTGTGGTGGTGGCATCATTTTTGGATGAGCGTACGCCAATCCTCATGGTATGTAATGCAGTACATCTTGTGTTCTTGAATTTCCAAATAGCAGAATGTTAACATGTTTTTGTATTGCTGTCTTTCTCTTGTGTGTGTGTGTGTATGTATGTATGTATGTATGTATGTATGTATGTATGTATGTATGTATGTATGTATGTATGTATGTATGTACACTACCGGTCAAAAGTTTGGGGTCACATAGAAATTCCCATTGCACTCCATTGTAGACAGAATGCCAGCTGAGATCAGTTGCATTGTTTTTTTAACCAGAGCAGCCGTTTTCAGATTACATTATAGTAAAATGGTTTTCCAATGTTTTTCTAGTTTTTTATTTTTAAATGATAGATTAGTACACAGAATGTGCCTTTGGAACATTGGATGAATGGTTGCTGATAATGGGCAACGTCGATATTGCATTAAAGATCAGCCCCCCCACCCAAATTAGCAGGTATTCTGTCTATAATGGAGTGGTATTGAAATGTATAAGTGACCCCAAACTTTTGACCGGTAGTGTATGTATGTATGTATGTATAATATATATATATATATATATATATATATATATATATATATATATATATATATATATATATATATATAAAAACAATTTGTTTCTACAAACATTTGTGGATTGTAAATCAATATTATTTTGTTCCTTTAGGAGATTGTGGAGCCCTCATCCCCATCCTGCAGCCAGCAGTTCCCCACTGCCAAGTCCCTCGCCAGCAAAGAAAAGGAATGGAAACCCTGTCCTGGATTTCCTGACTGAGGAGTCCAACAGGGAACAGAGGCGCCACGAGGAGAGTGAGGCGAAGAACGAGGCCATGACGGAGCGGTTCTTGTCTCTCTTTGAGAAACTAGTTGACAAGTTATAGGTTTTTTTTTGCCATTTATCTACCTCATATTTAAATATATCATATCAGATTTGCGCTACATTTGAAATATTTAATATACTCTACTGTTCATTTTTTGTAAATTTGTACAATTATGCTGCGCCCCCTTAACTGATAGTAATTGAATTGCTGCTGTACTTGTCCTTGCACTGGCTCCTTGAATGGGGTGATGAGGCAAATCGGAGTTTCCAAACAAGGATACCCACCATCACCCAGAAGGATGTAGCCCGTTGGGGGATACCGTCTTGTGGTATAAAAACTGCTGTTTTTCATTATTCGTGTGTCATGGACAGACCCCGGATACCCCACAAAAATGTCCAGAAACCTGCCATTTGAGTCACATATTGCCTGCATGTTGACTGAGTAAAAGCCTTTGTAATTTAAGTAGTCTAATCTGTGACGCTGTGGTGGTTTTATCCATATGTGGCTGCCATTGATTGCTCCAACCACATTGTGGAATGCAGGGGTTCTTGAAATGTTGACGAATCCTTGACCAACTGCAGGCAGGTCCGCTGTTTGAGGGAAGTAGATTGCTCTCCTCAGATTGTCCCATATGTTCTGGGCCACTCTGTGGATGATGCGGTGAACTGTAGCCTTTGGTACATTAAAGACACGGGCCACCACTCGATAGGACAGTCCATATGCCAACCAATAGGTGTATATGAGTATTTAAAGCTCAATACCCCAGCTGTGGTCCTGCTCCCTCCCTGGTGAGGCGGAAATCCTGCCTCAGCTCAGTCTCAACATTGAACCACATGCGCAGTATAGGCATGTTGGGGTTTATGGCACAGTATGTAGTTGGAGCACCAGTCTGGAAAAGAAAAACAATTTCACCCCATTAAAGTTGGAAAAATGTTTGCCTCTTCAAAGAACAAAGAACATAGTGGCTACAGTTACACCCCCCCACCACAATAAAACACGTTGTGACTAAAATTGCCCAAAGCACATAGCAGAAAACAAAAAAAAAATCGACAAAATAATGTCTGACATTCTCCACAACAAAGCACAAAGCTAGCTAGTGGCTACAGTTACTTCTTCCCCCCAAAATAAAAACAGATCGTCTCCCCCCCAAGAACAAAGCACTGGCTGGACCAGTACATAACATCGCCTAAATAATACTTATACACATAGATTGTCACGAGGTTCATGTTACAATATAATACACGTCCATGTAATGTACGCGAGTCCAGCTCAGCTAGCTACTGTGTTCCGGCTAGCGTTAAATACAACTAAACGTTGTTGTTTTGCAGCTAATCCATAAATACCATCAGCTGATCCACCAGCACTTTCAGACGTTGTAGACTTCTTCCTCTCCTCCTTGCTTGATTTCTTCGAGTTGTTGCAGACAATCGCAGAAAAATCACTAAGACCCACGCAATTGACATACACACGCTCGCAGACGGCATCTTGGTAGTTTGTGATAAACACATGTCGCCTCTGGTGACGTAACAGCCAGCTAGCGGCGATGCTTTGTGACGTAACCACAACCAAGTGCTGTCCCATTTCCTAGGGGTAAGTTTTCACCCCTACCCCTTACCCCTTGGTTTCAAGGGCCAAGGGGTAGGGGTAAGATGGAGAAATGGGATTCAGCCTTAGTCTTTATTTAAACCCATTCTCTAGTGACTGGCTGATGACACCTCTTTAGTTTTTCAGAGATTTGAGGATGTTAAAATGCTTTGTTCTTTTGTCTACAAATGTTCCCTTTTTCTGTTGCCTCATTTTTTCTTTTTCTACTTTCACTAATTATCCCTAATTTCCTAATTATTTTCTGTTGAACCCATTTCTCTGTCTATTCTGACTCTCACACCCGCACTGGTACAGAATTATGGCAGTGGTAGAACAAGTGGATGGTAAAAAGGAAGTTAGAGATCAAACACCCCTTTCTATCTCCAGATGTCATGCCATACAAGTCAGTCATGCATTAGGATACATCTTAATTGACTCACTCTGACACTCTCTTACTCATACACAAACAAGCATACACACTAATTGCCATTCTCTCACATAACATGAAAGCATCAGGTGGTTCAGTGTCTTCAGAGATAAAGAGGAGGATCAGAGGCATTCAGCTTGTGGGTGGTGGAATTCTAAACATATACAGTGAGGAAAATAAGTATTTGAACACCCTACAATTTTGCAAGTTCTCCCACTTAGAAATCATGAAGGGGTCTGAAATTGTCATCTTAGGTGCATGTCCACTGTGAGACATAATCTAAAAACAAAAAATCCAGAAATCACAATGTATAATTTTTTAACTATTTATTTGTATGATACAGCTGCAAATAAGTATTTGAACACCTGAGAAAATCATTGTTAATATTTGGTACAGTAGCCTTTGTTTGCAATTCCAGAGGTCAAACGTTTCCAGTAGTTTTTCACCAAGTTTGCACACACTGCAGAAGGGATTTTGGCCCACTCCTCCACAGAGATCTTCTCTAGTTCAGTCAGGTTTCTGGGCTGTCGCTGAGAAACACGGAGTTTGAGCTCCCTACAAAGATTCTCTATTGGGTTTAGGTCTGGAGACTGGCTAGGCCACGCCAGAACCTTGATATGCTATATGTCTCTTACAGAGACACTCCTTGGTTATCCTGGCTGTGTGCTTCGGGTCATTGTCATGTTGGAAGACCCAGCCTTGACCCATCTTCAACACTCTGAGGGAAGGACGTTGTTCCCCAAAATCTCACAATACATGGCCCCGGTCATCCTCTCCTTAATACAGTGCAGTTGCCCTGTCCCATGTTCAGAAAAACACCCCCAAAGCATGATGCTACCACCCCCATGCTTCACAGTAGTGATGGTGTTCTTGGGATGGTACTCATTCTTCTTCCTCCAAACACGGTTAGTGGAATTATGACCAAAAAGTTCTATTTTGGTCTCATCTGACCACATGACTTTCTCCCATGACTCCTCTGGATCATCCAAATGGTCATTGGCAAACTTAAGTCGGGCCTTGACATGTACTGGTTTAAGCAGGGGAACCTTCCGTGCCATGCATGATTTCAAACCATGTTGTCTTAGTGTATTACCAACAGTAACCTTGGAAACTGTGGTCCCAGCTCTTTTCAGGTCATTGACCAGCTCCTCCTGTGTAGTTCTGGGCTGATTTCTCACCTTTCTTAGGATCATTGAGACCCCACGAGGTGAGATCTTGCATGGAACCCCAGTCCGAGAGAGATTGACAGTCATGTTTAGCTTCTTCCATTTTCTAATGATTACTCCAACAATGGACCTTTTTTCACCAAGCTGCTTGGCAATTTCCCCGTAGACCTTTCCAGCCTTGTGGAGGTGTACAATTTTGTCTCTAGTGTCTTTGGACAGCTCGGCCATGTTAGTAGTTGGATTCCTACTGATTGTATGGGGTGGACAGGTGTCTCACTAGATGATGCCCTCTGTTCAACAAAAGGGTTGAAAACACTGAATTGCCATTCCTTTAACCATTTTCTTTGAACAGAGAGCGCCATCTAGTGAGCTCAGAAAATAAAGACAGTGCTTGTGAAGCTTCATTTGACCATCCCCATGTTCTAGATAACTACAGTGCTGTAGAGCAACTGGTCCCTTTTAGGATTTGTTCAGACGGAAACGATCTGAAGAGAAAACGCAAAAGTGGCGTTGCGTTCTCACTTTTTATTCCACATTTAAACAAGTGTTTAGGTGGGAAATCTGCGTGGATATGGTGATGCAAAAGTGCATGAGATTTGATGTAGTATGCACACCAGGCAGCTAGGTGGTAGTGTGAAGCACTGCAACATAACACCACCAGGTCTGTGCGCCTGCGTAGATCCTTCCTTCTACTTCTCTCCCTAGTAGCAAGAAACCAAAATATGGCAAAGCAAACAACAAAAACTAACAATTTTGTGTGGACAGACAAGGAGGTGTAGTTATTGCTCCAAACAACCTTAGATCACAAAGCCACAACAGGGCGTGGACTGTGAATCCTGCCAGTCAAAATATACAGACACGTTTATCAGAGCTGCTAGGGCAACTTGAAGGTCCAATGTATGGAAATAATCTAACATGTTTTTGTTATTTTCATGTTCTGGCGCATTCCCGCGACGAGAGCTACCATGAGCAGATCGGAGCACATTTTTACGTTTTTACCCTTTAGACGGAAAAGGTGGAGTGTTTTTAAGATTTCCACACTGGAGGGTGGTTTCACTTTTTTGCATTTTTAAGCCCCAAAAATGCTGTCGCTGTCTAAACAAAAGGTACATCTGCCCAAACATTTTGTTGTTTTCAACCACGAGCGTTGTCATGTAAACAGGACCTTAGAGATTGCACACCTTGTTGAGCTACAAAATGTTGGGCCAGTGTTGGGCAAGTAAGTAGTTACAGTTACTAGTTACTTCTTCCAAAAATTAAACTTAATTAAATACTCAGATACAAAATAAAAAAGTAACCAGTTACTTCCGAAAGTATGCGTTACTTAAATGTGACCCCATCCGTCATCCCTCTTTAATTAAAATACTTAAAATACATGTGCATGTTCAATTATTTATGGAAAATCTGAATATTATAATGAAAATGGACATTTAATACAATACACATATAACAGAAACTGCACAAATCTAAACTCTTTTAATGTGTATAATCTGTGGGACAAAGTGAGACTTCCAATCAAATGCCATGTATGTAGATATTAGTTCTAAGAAAAGTTACCCCCCCCCCCAATTTCATAACCCCATACCTGTCTTTCTTTGACTGACTCGCTTGTGTTGTTCTTTGTGTCCAACTCTGCGTGCTTTTGAACACCCGCCCAACTCTACCTCTGATTGGCTTACCATGAAATTTTACTCAACCTCAGCCAATAGTCAGCATTTATGCGCTTGTCTCGTGCACGGCCCACTAACCAAGGAAGAAAAGAAGTCTTTGCCTCTCGTCTCAGAGAGCTAGTTGGTCTGAAGAAAAAAATAGCTTCAATTATAGTAAGTTTTTCAGCAGTAACGTAACAGCGTTAAGATGGGAAGAGTAATCAATTAATTACTTGTTACTGAAAAAAAGTAACGCCGTTAGTAACGCTGTTATTTTAGAATGCTTTTATTCCCATCATTGGATGTGACATTTTGTGCCAAAGTGCCTTGGCTTCTTGCTTCCTGACTACATCAATTTCTCTTCAACGTCGTCTCTGTGCAGCCATTTAAAAGATACATTGAAAGTAGTGAAAGTTTGTTTTCAACTGAAATGAAAGAGTGTTATTTTGCTTGGAAAACAGAAGGAAAAAGGGATTGAGGAATTTAAAGTTCTCTCTGTACGTGGACCATTTCTTCTTCTCCAGCTGAGAATATTACCAACATATGATTTATCTCACCCTCTAGAGTACCGATCTTGGATAGCATGCTATGCATCTCCAACTTCAATCTCCATCTCCAAAAACTCCAGCTGCTTCTGTTGCCACAGGTACCAGTTCTCCTTCAGTATTTTACTGATTGGCCTGCTATCACAGTACACAACAGGACAAGCGCAAGGAACAGCAATGCACTCTAACATAACAGGTTTCTCTCTGTCTCTCTCAGTCCCAAGCCCAAACTCACAGTAGGGGTATATCACAATATAATTTAGTTGGCATCACATGGGCAGCCACAGTATCCGTAGTCATATGTTTCACTTAGTCTCATCTCCACAGCACTCTGTCAGCGCTGGAGTGTGGTCTGGCTACACAGACTATCTATTCTGGGATAGGGGAGAAATCCCCCCTGGCTTGTTTGTTTTTCTATAAAGTAGTCCTAACCATCCTGGGTGGCATTAGGCCCTGATAGCAAGGAAAGCATCTGATTACAGGCTTTATTCAAGCAGTGTACACTGTTTCAGGTTATGTTACACTAAACAAGAATGTATAGAAATAATTGAATACCTCAAATACAGTCATTTAGAATCAAAATACCTGTAATCAGTTTACAACAGGACAAGGGTCATGAACATCAGATACACTCTAACATGAACAGCTTTCTCTCAGAGAGAGTTGTCTTACACAGTTGTTATTTTACACTCAGTCCACGTAATATGACCTGCATTTCAGCTTGCATTATCCTCTCCGGGAACCATCACCTTATCGTGGTGGAGAGGTTTGTGTGTCCCTATGAATCTGAGGGCTGTGTTGTCTGGAGCTGTGTGCTCCTGGTAGGGTCTCCCATGGCAAAGTGGTCTCAGGTGAGGGGCCAGACAAAGAATGGCTCAAAAACCCTATGAAAAAGCGAGGTAGAGAGGGAGTGAGAGGAGGCCCGGGGCCCCCGTCTGGAGCCAGGCCCAGACGGAGGGCTCGTCAGCGAGCGCCTGGTGGCCGGGTTTGCCACGGATCCCGGTCTGGCACAGCCCGAAGAAGCTACGTGGCACCCCTATCTCCATCCCATGGGCCCACCACCTTTGGGAGGAACCGCTGGGGTTGGTTGCGCTGCCACATGGGTGGCGGCGAAGGTCAGGGGCCTCGACGGACCAGACCCGGGCGGCAGAGGCTGGCTCTGGGGACATGGAACGTCACCTCTCTGTGGGGGAAAGAGCCGGAACTTGTGCGGGAGGTGGAGCGCTACCAGTTAGATCTGGTGGGGCTTATCTCTACGCACATTCTCGGTTCTGGAACCATACTCCTGGATAGGGGTTGGACTCTGTCCTGCTCCTGAGTTGCCCAGGGTGTGAGGCGCCGGGCGGGTGTTGGGATACTCACAAGCCCCCGGCTGAGCGCCGCTGCGTTGGAGTTTACCCCGGTGGACGAGAGGGTCGCCTCCCTACGCCTGCGGGTGATGGGGGGGAAAACTCTGACTGTTGTTTGTGCATATGCACCAAACAGGAGTTTGGAGTATTCGGCCTTCTTGGAGACCTTGAATGGAGTCCTGTATGGGGTTCCAGTAGGGGACTCCATAGTTCTGCTGGGGGACTTCAACGCACATGTGGGCAATGATGGAGATACTTGATTGGGAGGAACGGCCTCCCTGATCTGAACCAGAGTGGTTGTCTGTTGTTGGACTTCTGTGCTAGTCATGGATTGTCCATAACAAACACCATGTTCGAACATAGGGATGCTCATAAGTGTACGTGGTACCAGAGCACCCTAGGCCAAAGATCAATGATCAATTTTATAATCGTTTTCATCTGATCTGAGGTTGATGTTTTGGACACTCGGGTGAAGAGAGGGGCAGAGCTGTCAACTGATCACCATCTGGTGGTGAGTTGGGTCAGGGGATGGGGGAGGACTCTGGACAGACCTGGTAAGCCCAATCGCGTAGTGCGGGTAAATTGGGAACGTCTGGAGGAGGCCCCTGTCCGACAAACTTTCAACTCATACCTCCGGCGGAGCTTTTCATGCATCTCTGTGGATGCTGGGGGCATCAAACCTGAGTGGACAATGTTCAAAGTTTCCATTGCTGAAGCTGCGGCGGCGAGCTGTGGTCTTAGGGTCTTAGGTGCCTCAAGGGGCGGTAACCCACGAACACCCTGGTGGACACCGGTGGTCAGGGAAGCTGTCAGACTGAAGAAAGAGTCTTTCCGGGATAGGTTATCCCGGAGGACTCTGGAGGCAGTTGCAAGGTACCGACGGGCCCGAAGGGCTGCAGCCTCTGCCGTGACAGAGGCAAAGCAGCGGGTGTGGGAGAAGTTCGGAGAAGACATGGAGAAGGACTTTCGGTCGGCACCAAGGTGCTTCTGGAAAACCGTTTGCCACCTCAGGAGGGGGAAGCGAGGAATCATCCAAGCTGTATACAGTAAGGATGGGACGTTGTTGACCTCAACTGCGGAGGTAATAGAGCGGTGGAAGGAGCACTTTGAGGAACTCCTAAATCCAGCTGGCACGCCCTCTGTTGTAGAGGCAGAGCTGGAGGATGATGGGGGAATGTTGTCAATTTCCCTGGTGGAAGTCGCTGAGGTAATCAAACAACTCCACAGCGGCAAAGTCCCAGGGATTGAGGAGATCCGTCCAGAAATGCTGAAAGCTCTGGCTGTGGAGGGGATGTCTTGGTTGACACGCCTCTTCAACATTGCGTGGAAGTCTGGAACGGTGGTTCCTGTCTTCAAAAAGGGCGACCAGAGGGTGAGTGTCAATTACAGGGGCACATACCGGGTCAGATCTTCACTCTCGCAAGGATCTTGGAGGGGGCCTGGGAGTATGCCCAACCAGTCTGCATGTGTTTTGTGGATCTGGAGAAGGCGTATGACCGGGTCCCTCGGGAGAAATTGTGGGAGGTGCTGCGGGAGTATGGGGTGAGGGGGTCCCTTCTCAGGGCCATCCAATCTCTGTATGACCAAAGCGAGAGCTGTGTCCGGGTTCTCGGCAGTAAGTCGGACTCGTTCCAGGTGAGGGTTGGCCTCTGCCAGGGCTGCGCTTTGTCACCAATCCTGTTTGTAATATTTATGGACAGGATATCGAGGCGTAGTCGGGGCGGGGAAGGGTTGCAGTTCAGTGGGCTCGGGGTCTCATCGCTGCTTTTTGCAGATGATGTGGTCCTGATGGCGTCATCGGTTTGTGACCTTCAGCACTCATTGGATCGGTTTGCAGCCGAGTGTGAAGCGGCTGGGATGAGGATCAGCACCTCTAAATCTGAGGCCATGGTTCTCAACAGGAAACCGATGGAGTGCTTTCTTCAGGTAGGGAGTGAGTCCTTACCCCAAGTGAAGGAGTTTAAGTACCTTGGGGTCTTGTTCGCGAGTGAGGGGACCATGGAGCGTGAGATTGGTCGGAGAATTGGAGCAGCTGGTGCGGTATTACATTTTGTTTATTGCACCGTTGTGACGAAAAGGGAGCTGAGCCAGAAGGCAAAGCTCTCGATCTACCGGGCAATTTTCGTTCCTACCCTCACCTATGTTCATGAAGGCTGGGTCATGACCGAAAAAACGAGATCCAGAGTACAAGCGGCCGAAATGGGTTTCCTCAGGAGGGTGGCGGGCGTCTCCCTTAGAGATAGGGTGAGAAGCTCAGTCATCTGAGAGGAGCTCGGAGTAGAGCCGCTGCTCCTTCGCGTCGAAAGAAGCCAGTTGAGGTGGTTCGGGCATCTGGTAAGGATGCCTCCTGGGCACCTCCCTAGGGAGGTGTTCCAGGTGCGTCCAACTGGGAGGAGGCCTCGGTGGAGAGATTATATCTCCAACCTGGCCTGGGAACGCCTCGGGATCCCCCAGTCTGAGCTGGTTTATGTGGCTCGGGAAAGGGAAGTTTGGGGTCCCCTACTGGAGCTGCTGCCCCCGCGACCCGATACCGGATAAGCGGATGAAGATGGATGGATGGATTTCAGCTTGCATTATGTAATTAACAGCAAATCTGAAGATGGAACGGCTCATGTGTCCATACCAACGTGCAACAGGTGAAGTCGCAGTTAAAGCTGGGGAAGGCAGAAATCCTGCAGAAGTAAACGCCTCCTGCAGCGCTCCCCTCTCTGTCCGTAACCCCACCCACCAGACAAGCACAAGCCTATGCATGTGCTTGATACAGTAAGGAAAGAAAGGTTTTAGCCAGTCCCCAAGGAAAATCACCAGCACCAAAATGAAAAGGATTGAGAATAAAAATAGCAATCCAAATTCTTTTTTAATGAGTTTAAGATCAATTTACCGTTGAACAAGCAGAACATAAACTTACATAGGAGAGCTAATCTGAGTTTAATTTCCAGAGTCTGTACCAGACTGTCCCGGTGATTTATTTAAGCAGTAATTATTATTATTAATATTATTTTAACCAGTTTTGCTAATTGGGTTTTACTTTACTCACACAATATACATTTTTGCTTATCAAACTGTCAGAAATCACAGGTATATGCATAGATACAGTAACACCGAATTGCCTTTACGCTTTACGCGTCAGAGTAAAGGCAAGCTACCTTTACTTTCTCTTTTTGAATGAAATGCTTTGCCAATATTGACATGGTGGTGCAGCTGGCTCACGGCCATAGCCTTGTGACAAGCCATAAATGCTTCGCTGATATTGGCATCTTTCTTTTAGACTCTTTTTGAGACATACAGTGGGTACGGAAAGTATTCAGACCCCTTTAAATTTTTCACTCTTTGTTTCATTGCAGCCATTTTCCAAAAATCAAAAAAGTTCATTTTATTTCTCAGTAATGTACACTCAGCACCCCATCTTGGACAGAAAAAAACAGAAATGTAGAAATTTTTGCAAATTTATTAAAAAACAAAAACTGAAATATCACATGGTCATAAGTATTCAGACCCTTTGCCGTGACCCTCATATGTAACTCAGGTGCTGTCTATTTCTTCTGATCATCCTTGAGATGGTTCTACACCTTCATTGGAGTCCAGCTGTGTTTGATTATACTGATTGGACTTGATTAGGAAAGCCACACACCTGTCTATATAAGACCTTACAGCTCACAGTGCATGTCAGAGCAAATGACAATCATGAGGTCAAAGGAACTGCCTGAGGAGCTCAGAGACAGAATTGTGGCAAGGCACAGATCTGGTCAAGGTTACAAAAAAATTTCTGCTGCACTTAAGGTTCCTAAGAGCACAGTGGCCTCCATAATCCTCAAATGGAAGACGTTTGGGACGACCAGAACCCTTCCTAGAGCTGGCCGTCCGGCCAAACTGAGCTATCGGGGGAGAAGAGCCTTGGTGAGAGAGGCAAAGAAGAACCCAATGGTCACTGTGGCTAAGCTCCAGAGATGCAGTCGGGAGATGGGAGAAAGTTGTAGTAAGTCAACCATCACTGCAGCAATCCACCAGTCGGGGCTTTATGGCAGAGTGGCCCGAAGGAAGCCTCTCCTCAGTGCAAGACACATGAAAGCCCGCATGGAGTTTGCTAAAAAACACCTGAAGGACTCCAAGATGGTGATAAATAAAATCCTCTGGTCTGATGAGACCAAGATAGAACTTTTTGGCCTTAATTCTAAGCGGTATGTGTGGAGAAAACCAGGCACTGCTCATCACCTGTCCAATACAGTCCCAACAGTGAAGCATGGTGGTGGCAGCATCATGCTGTGGGGGTGTTTTTCAGCTGCAGGGACAGGACGACTGGTTGCAATCGAGGGAAAGATGAATGCGGCCAAGTACAGGGATATCCTGGACGAAAACCTTTTCCAGAGTGCTCTGGACCTCAGACTGGGCCGAAGGTTTACCTTCCAACAAGACAATGACCCTAAGCACACCGCTAAAATAACGAAGGAGTGGCTTCACAACAACTCCGTGGCTGTTCTTGAATGGCCCAGCCAGAGCCCTGACTTAAACCCAATTGAGCATCTCTGGAGAGACCTGAAAATGACTGTCCACCAACGTTTACCATCCAACCTGACAGAACTGGAGAGGATCTGCAAGGAGGAATGGCAGAGGATACCCAAATCCAGATGTGAAAAACTTGTTGCATCTTTCCCAAAACGACTCATGGCTGTATTAGATCAAAAGGGTGCTTCTACTAAATACTGAACAAAGGGTCTGAATACTTATGACCATGTGATATTTCAGTTTTTGTTTTTTAATAAATTTGCAAAAATTTCTACATTTCTGTTTTTTTCTGTCCAAGATGGGGTGCTGAGTGTACATTACTGAGAAATAAAATGAACTTTTTTGATTTTTGGAAAATGCCTGCAATGAAACAAAGAGTGAAAAATTTAAAGGGGTCTGAATACTTTCCGTACCCACTGTATATTACTTATTTGCAGTGTAGGCAGTTGATGCCAATGCTGGCATATCAACTTCTTCTCAGGATTTTCCACCACTGACTCAGACTTTTACCATCTCAAGGAAGTGCATGTGCATCTGTATTTGTAGAACAGCCCATAGGAATGGCCTTCTCTGAAATAAACTGATTGGCATTCCGTCCTCTGTCACAGGCTAGATTTTCTTAAGACTGAAAATAGTGCCGAGTGGAGGTTCAGAAGTCAAATTTTCTCTCAGACCACTTGAATTACAATATGCTGAAAGGTTATTGTGGAATATTTGCCCAGTGACACAATAAAGTGTCTAGCCCAGCTTTATGACATCTTCTTTTCAATAACTGTCAAAACAGTTCTTTGTATTGTATTGCATTTTATTTATAGACCTCCGATAACCCAAACCTCAGAAAGATCCTTGTCAGCTTTAAATTTAGTCACTTTAATACTTAAACATAAGTTAATTATGTCTTTAATTATGTGCTTACTCTCCACATTATGGCCATTCTACCCATAACCCTGGGGGGGGGGACTCATAATTATGCTTTCACAGTTTGACTTTTGTATAATTTTTTTATTATTATTATTTGGTCAGGGGTAGTGCTGTATGGGATTATTTGTGTGCTTTTAATTGCAAGCAAAAGTTACAATATGTAACT
>CM057246.1:23863933-23893062 GCA_029931835.1 Etheostoma nigrum
TAAGGAACATTGAGTTTCGATTCAGGTTTTCATTCCATTCCTCAAATGGCAATGGAGCTGGAATTTTTTCTGCCAGGTTTGCTCCAACACTTACAAAGAAACTGTTGCTGTTGACCAAATCCTCCATATTATCCAGCCTTATGTTGTTATCAACCACATATTGAGAATAACTTTGTTGTCCTTTTTATAATAATACTATTTAATATGTCCCATAATCTTTTAATATTGTTTTTGTTATGATTTATTTTACTGTAGTATTCCTTTATACATACTGTACCTGTATGTTGTTGACTAACTTTTTATATTTTTTACTGTATATTTATTTACTGCCTTTTTAGTTCTTTGTTTTATGAATTCTCTATAAAGTGTTTTTCTTTTTACAAGCATTTGTGAATCCTTTTGTGATCCATGGTAAATCTGAGTATCTTTGTTCTTTAAAGTATTGTATAGTTGGACAGTTTTTAAATCATCTAAAATCTAACAACTTAAGTTTTTATTCCACATGCTGTATATAGCCACTCCTCTAATTATGGAGAAATTATTTTCTGGGTCTATTTTATTTTCCGTGTCCAGTAAATTATAGTCAGTGTATTGAAATACTCTGTTTATGATAAATAGCAATTCTTTATTTGATATTGTTATTGTCTCCAGATGCAAATGAATGAATTCTTTCAGAATCAGACTGTTTTTTGGTTGCGTGTTGTGAATTGTGTCATTTGAGTATTCATAACTCCAGTTATGTTGTTTGTTAGTACTTGTCTAGTTCCTCAATGTTTCTGATTACCATTGGCTTGTTCTGGTGTTCCATTTAGTTTGATGAATACTTGGCCGTTTGTGGTCCATGTGTTTGAATTTTTCCGTGTTTCATCAAGTAGCGTGCTTTTCTAGCGATGTCCGCATTTGGTTTAGTTATACAGTATATACAATATATAAAGAATGTGTTAACCTTTTGATTGTATCTCATTGAAAATTGCAAGAAAGTTGTCAATTTCAAAATAAAGAAATTAAAAGATGGAAGTAACATAAATTGAACATTTATTTTAATTCAATTACATTCTATTTTAAGTGTCAAACCATAACAAATGTAATCACAGGATAATTACAGAGAGAGTAGTACACTCTATAATAAGAGACCTAATAATTCCCCCAAGAGTATGTATTTGGTGCAACAGCAACAATGGAAAACTTCCTTTAAACAAGCATTTGGTTTGGGGGGCAGCTCGTAGTAACAGTAAAGTAGGGGTGCACAATTTAATGACTCAATATTGTTTTTGCAATATCACATTGTACAATATAAATATCAGAATTGTGCCAAAAAGTATATATTCTGTTAGCTGTGATCAATTTAGAGCCAGAATATTTCATTAGCCTTGTCACATGGCACACTTTGAAAGTGTAAGTAAAGAGGGAAAAAGAAGCAAGAAGCAAACAGACAGAAAGAGACAAGAAAGGAAAGAAGAGACAAAAACATAAGAACTTGAGCGTGGCTCAGGGAGACAACAAAATTATGGAGATTGAAGAAGAAATGTTAGTAGCCAAAAATAATGCCTCCTTGCTTAAAGCCAACAGATGTTGCTCCAACTAATGCACTATGCAAAACATGCCGTATGGTGGTACAGCGCTTGAGCGCTTAACCAACCTCTTTTTTCACCTTAAAAACCACCACAAGACACTGTACAATGAGTGAAAAGTAATATCCCTAAAAAGAATGTGCAGAGGTTAATGCGGCAACGCTAGCAAAGCAAACATAGATAGCGAGTGTTTTTGTTAGTGGTATTAAGTAGCCTACTACAAGAGATAAACTACAAGCTTCTGAATGAAGTGGATAAAAGATACCAAATCCCATCCTGCACCTATTTCTCACAAGAATGTGCAGAGGTTAATGCGGCAAAGCTAGCAAAGCAAACATACAGTGGGTACGGAAAGTATTCAGACCCCTTTAAATTTTTCACTCTTTGTTTCATTGCAGCCATTTTCCAAAAATCAAAAAAGTTCATTTTATTTCTCAGTAATTTACACTCAGCACCCCATCTTGGACAGAAAAAAACAGAAATGTAGAAATTTTTGCAAATTTATTAAAAAACAAAAACTGAAATATCACATGGTCATAAGTATTCAGACCCTTTGCCGTGACCCTCATATGTAACTCAGGTGCTGTCTATTTCTTCTGATCATCCTTGAGATGGTTCTACACCTTCATTGGAGTCCAGCTGTGTTTGATTATACTGATTGGACTTGATTAGGAAAGCCACACACCTGTCTATATAAGACCTTACAGCTCACAGTGCATGTCAGAGCAAATGACAATCATGAGGTCAAAGGAACTGCCTGAGGAGCTCAGAGACAGAATTGTGGCAAGGCACAGATCTGGTCAAGGTTACAAAAAAATTTCTGCTGCACTTAAGGTTCCTAAGAGCACAGTGGCCTCCATAATCCTCAAATGGAAGACGTTTGGGACGACCAGAACCCTTCCTAGAGCTGGCCGTCCGGCCAAACTGAGCTATTGGGGGAGAAGAGCCTTGGTGAGAGAGGCAAAGAAGAACCCAATGGTCACTGTGGCTAAGCTCCAGAGATGCAGTCGGGAGATGGGAGAAAGTTGTAGTAAGTCAACCATCACTGCAGCAATCCACCAGTCGGGGCTTTATGGCAGAGTGGGCCGAAGGAAGCCTCTCCTCAGTGCAAGACACATGAAAGCCCGCATGGAGTTTGCTAAAAAACACCTGAAGGACTCCAAGATGGTGATAAATAAAATCCTCTGGTCTGATGAGACCAAGATAGAACTTTTTGGCCTTAATTCTAAGCGGTATGTGTGGAGAAAACCAGGCACTGCTCATCACCTGTCCAATACAGTCCCAACAGTGAAGCATGGTGGTGGCAGCATCATGCTGTGGGGGTGTTTTTCAGCTGCAGGGACAGGACGACTGGTTGCAATCGAGGGAAAGATGAATGCGGCCAAGTACAGGGATATCCTGGACGAAAACCTTTTCCAGAGTGCTCTGGACCTCAGACTGGGCCGAAGGTTTACCTTCCAACAAGACAATGACCCTAAGCACACCGCTAAAATAACGAAGGAGTGGCTTCACAACAACTCCGTGGCTGTTCTTGAATGGCCCAGCCAGAGCCCTGACTTAAACCCAATTGAGCATCTCTGGAGAGACCTGAAAATGACTGTCCACCAACGTTTACCATCCAACCTGACAGAACTGGAGAGGATCTGCAAGGAGGAATGGCAGAGGATACCCAAATCCAGATGTGAAAAACTTGTTGCATCTTTCCCAAAACGACTCATGGCTGTATTAGATCAAAAGGGTGCTTCTACTAAATACTGAACAAAGGGTCTGAATACTTATGACCATGTGATATTTCAGTTTTTGTTTTTTAATAAATTTGCAAAAATTTCTACATTTCTGTTTTTTTCTGTCCAAGATGGGGTGCTGAGTGTACATTACTGAGAAATAAAATGAACTTTTTTGATTTTTGGAAAATGCCTGCAATGAAACAAAGAGTGAAAAATGTAAAGGGGTCTGAATACTTTCCGTACCCACTGTAGATAGCGAGTGTTTTTGTTAGTGGTATTAAGTAGCCTACTACAAGAGATAAACTACAAGCTTCTGAATGAAGTGGATAAAAGATACCAAATCCCATCCTGCACCTATTTCTCACAGGTAGCTATACGAACAGTGCAGAAAGGCAGTGCAGGCAGTTTGAAATCGGAAAGATGTAATATTTTTCCTCTACGCCGGACCTGTGGTCCAGCCTCACTACTGAGGACCAATTCACTTTAAATAAAACTGTGCCAAATTTCAGTAGCTGACCGCGAACATATCTGTCCTCTCTGCATGTTGACAGAAAGCGGGGCTCCGAGCAAACTACAATCTTTTCCGCAGTTTTGTTGATGACATAGTGAGACAATGGGGATAAAATGGTTTCATGTATAGTTACTATTTTTCAAAACTATAAGTATACAGTGTTCGCAGTGATATGATATTAATGGTGAGCCAAAAGTGGCGGTGCTGTTGACATTACACTTCCTATTGTTCCAGTGTCGCCGGAAATTCCGCTGTATGTCCTTCTTTTTGGCCAGATGTCCATTAACTTAAGTTTTCTTTGTGTTGGAATTTTAAACTCCGGTTAATTTATGAGGACTATGAGGTTTACTGCTCCTCAGATCTCTACAGGGTAAATTGAGACAGCTAGCTAGACTGTCCAGATCTGTCCAATCTGAGTTTTCTGTTGCACGACTAAAACAACTTTTGCACATGTTCCACCAAAAACAGGTTCCTTCCCAAGGCTATTTTGCAACAGCACCAGGACTCCGTGCAATGCTTAATGCAGGCCACGACAACTGTGACTGGTTTAAAGACATGCCAATAAACAAGAGAATGTTTCTCTCCCTTCCTGGAATGCTGTGTGGACTCGCCAGACCCCTTGTCCGCAGCGCTGTGGAGGAGGTCTGCATTGCGAGACTAGCCTTAGCCTAATGTTAGCCCTCCTCTCTTTGTTTACAGTCTTAACCCGGCTTGCCTGCACTTTTGGTTGGCGCAGCTGTGTCGATAGACCTCAGCAGTGCTGTTGTATTTAGTCTCAACACAAAATCGACCGCATTCTTATTTAGTGTTATCTTAGTCTCAGACAACGCCAAAACTGTGGAAAATTACTTAAATACCTGTGCAATCACAATTTTTTTTGTTGCATTTTTACATCAATGTTAATATCAGCTCTGACATTTGCTAAACAAATAGTGCTTATGTAATTGTCATGAGCTCATCTGTATCTCGCTCCCTCATTATTCAATATTTCCCACAATGGGTGTTGGATAACCCCCTTTCCATGGAAGTCTTATTTACCTAGATATGACTGCTATTTCAGTGTGAACAAAAAAAGACAGACCGTGAATGGGGCTGAGGCAATATTGTTGTATTTGACAATAATAATACTTTGTTTACATTTCTGAATTTGCATTTGTTAAGCACCATTCATTTAAAATGTGACTGTAAGCAAAAATAAAACAGATTGTAGTTTCTGTATTCATCCCCAAAGTATATTTTATATCTTTGCACCCCTAAACTTCATGTTACGTGCTAGGTTAGCAGATAGTAGTTGTGTTTCTTGGTTATACGTGCCCAGGTTAGCTCAGCCAGTAACAGTAACAATAGTCAAAATTCAAAAATTTGATATAACATTACTGTTTTATTAAATTATGCAAATAAGCAAAAATCCATCATGGCGGGCTTCTACGGTCCAAGAGGATTTTTTTGTATAGCATGTTAAGTTGGATATGTGTGTAAAATTTAAAGTCAATCAGATTCACAGTGTAAGAGGCGTGACCTTTCCAAAATCAAGTTTTTTGGGGATCTAATATCCACGCCACTACGTGGCCGATTGGGCTCAGATTTTGTGTTAAGCATTTGCATCATTTCCAGTTATGGGAAAACATTTCCAATTCATTCCGGCTCACAGCAATCAAGTTTTTGTAGAAGACAACGAATAATAATAAGATGGCTCATACTCAATAGGGTTTTAGGGTTTATAGGGATTGAACACTAATAATAACCATACTGTACTTCATCACATCCAATTATGTTCTTGTTAGGGGGTTGTTAGGGCTGGAGGAACCACGATAGCAAAGCTACGTGGTTCACACAGCAGGGCTGTGGACGGCTGTGGAACCCTATTGTTTTCGTAAGGATTATTAGGGCCTGAGCACCGACAGAGGCGAAGGCCCTATTGAAACTGAAGGAACTCTTCCTTTCTTTTTCTTTCTTCTGGCAAATAAATCACCTTTTTGAGGGACTTAACACACTCAAAAACTCACCAAAATTGGTGGTTGCATCAATTCTGGTAAAAATTCACGTATTTTAAGGGTTTCGGGAATAAGCGCACAAAAATGGCTTGCTAGCGCCCCCTACAATATTAAAACCCCCTGCAGTACGTTTAACGTAGATTCACGTAACTTGGTACACATATGAAGCATTTCAAGACGTTCAAAAAAAGTCATTGGAGCCATACCCTAAACCCGACAAGATGTCCGCCAATTTGAATTGAAAGTTCATTTCCACATTGCTTACTTTAACAAACTCCTCCTAGAGATTTAATCTGATCGACTGTAAATTTGGTCTGTGCCATCTTAAGACGTTAAAGATGAAAAGTTATTAAAAGAAGAAGCTGTGGCGGGGTGGCCATTTTGTGCGTTTTGCCATCAAACAGGAAGTAAGGCTGCTCGGTTATAGAATAAATAATAATTACGATTATTTTGGTCAATATTGAAATATTGGAATTGGGATTGTGCGCTGCAGAAAAGCGTTGAAAACGGAGATGAAGGGAAACCTTTTTTTGGGCTTATTTTAACTGGCCCATCCAGTTTTCTGGAGGCCCACCTACAATCAAAATCCTGGCACCGCTATTGCTTGGACCCCGTCATAACTGCTTGCAGTTCTAGTTTTATTTGGAACTTACATACAAACAAAAATAACTATTATATATATAATAATAATAATAATAAGGGATTTATTTTGTTGGACAGACTACGCTGAAAGGTATGTAAGCCTACCTAATCATTAAAACCAACTGCTGAGGATGTCTGCGTCTGTGTAAGACTACAACGCAACCCACAGAGTTTTCAAACTATAATGATGGATGTCTCCGTTTCAGGGGTTGGAAAGTAGTGTGAAAGTGAGACGTAAACCTTGCAAAAGATATGCGTTTTTTAAACAAAAACGTATCATAGTGGATGTAGCCTTAGTGATGGGAAGATGAAGCCTTGTGAGGCTTTGGGGCTTTCTTTTCTATTAGAGCAGAAAAAAGGATTCAGGGCTTCAAACACACATCTGGTGGCTTGAAAAACACAGAACCCCTTTGAGACTTGGGCTAAAACACTAAATCATATTGTTAATTTGAACAGTTTTAGTCTCATACCTGTCCAATATGTTATAGTAAAATAATTATTAAATGCACACACACCCACCATTACCTGATTTCTCTACCAGCTCGCTGACATCCTTCTTCTCAGCCAGTCCGGAGTATCCCAGCCCACGACACTCCAAGATGGTCTTCAACTTCTTATAACTGAGAGTAACTGGATCCACAAGCTGAGAGGCGAACATACCAGTCTCATACCAAACTACCGCCTCAAAAATCCTTGCTAGCATAAACAACACTATGAAATACAAGAGTAAGAAAAACAATTTCAACCACATCTTAAAGCTGGACGAGAGCGCTGCTGGCACAAGATAATGTTTCTGTCATAGGCTGTCTAAGACCAATGGATAGGCTTCCAATGACTTTCTGCCTATTTACAACATATATTAGCTTAATATAAAATATTTGCATGTCCGTCAGACCTTCATTGTTTGATCGAGTGTGGCTGGAAAGATATCCCTGACAGTTCACTTCCTTCACCAGTTCACATTCGTGAGTCCTGCTAACGGTGACAGCTAGCTAATTAGCTTAGCATGCAGATAGGCCTTGGTATTAACCAAAACAAATAGGCGTCGACAAGATCCAGTGTCAACTGCACGCACTGCAGTTTCCCGCTGAACGTCAGTAGCGAGTGACACCGAATGTTGCTGTGGTTTCAGATATTCACAACATCAAAAAAAGACACCAATGACGGACCAGAATTTTGCTCCGATCAGCTGGCGTACACAGAGCGCTGTCACAGAGATGACGTTACATCCGGCTCCAACTCGCGCATGTAAACAAGATACAAAATAAGATACTGATAAAAGATTGACCGTTTTCGACATACAAAATAAAATACTGATACAAGATTGGACGTTTTTGTAATTGCCTTCTAAATACTACAGAGGAAAACAGTATGGATGGGGAGGCTAAGTTTCTGAACAAGCTCCTAAAAGCACTGGACAAAAAAATTAACTCACACCAAGTTTTTATGCAAAAACATAACATAACTCATTGAGCTTTGAATTTTTTGTTTACTTAATATGATGCTGCATGGTTTAGCTCCCCCACCCATTAAACTATTCTAACAACTCATGGTGACATAAGACGAACAAGATATTCAACTAAAAAATAGTTTGACCCAGCCTATAGTAAAGCCTATAGTAAAGAGTCTCCATGAGAGGAGTTTGTGTTTGGTTGTTCAGAATTTTAAAGAAACTCTATTCAAACTTTAAAATGTTAGGGTAATATTCACCTTTCAAATCACAAATATTCAACCTTCTTTCTCACGTTTTTACATTAGTGTGTTTTGAATAGAATGTACAGGCTCAGAGTAAGTACGGTGGCCGACAGGGGCAAATGCACTGCAACCTATCAAGCAAATTAAGATCTTCATTAATTTGACAACACAACCTATAACACAACATACAATTACACTGCAAATACAGAAATGATGCAGAAAGAAAAGCACACAATCCCCAAAAACAAATGCTGCATCAAGATTACACAATGGAAGTTCTCCAGGCCGCTAGGGGGCCCTAAATTGGCCAGCTTGATTTTCGACCCCACTGAGAGAGAGACTGAGAGAGAGAGAGAGAGAGAGAAAGAGCCCTGGCATATTCAAGTAGGACTCTCCTCTCCGAGCGTAGCTCTTATGGCGCCATTTTAATGCTACGAAGCACTCACCCACTGTTAGTATTCCATTGACTGCCATTCATTTTTACGTTGAATAACTTCACATCTGAAACGTTTAAAGACTCTATTTGTCCATTATTTATTTCTAAGGAAACACAACAATGTATAAAAGGCTCCATTACCTTGTATCTCACGTTATGGCTCCGTAGCAGATGTTTTTGTAAAAATAGGCTAATGATTGTATCATAACCAAACGACTTGCTGTTGCGTAGTCGACAAAATATCGTATTGCTAGGAATAGCTCGCAGATAGATATGACTTACATTAACTGTTTAGGTTTAATTCCTAATGTTAACTAGCATTTTAGTTAGCAATAATTAGCCTGTGCCTATGTTATCTCCTAACATATACCTAATCTCTGCAAGATTTGGAATGATTGAGATTTCTCTTGGCACAGCTACCAGAAGACTTTCAACTTTCAGACAGGTTTCTCACGTCACATCTATGTTGTTGGAGGCTGTGCAGTAACGCTCAGCTATCACAAGAAAAGTGCTTCTAATATCCTTCACTGGTCTCCGTCCAGAGCAACATTTAATCCATAGACAGTTAAATTAATGGACCATCAGATCCCGTTGCTCTGGACGGAGACCAGTGAAGGCTATTATGGCGTTTTTCCACTGCATGTACCTACTCAACTCACCTCGACTCTACTCACCTTTTTTGGTTTTTGTGGTACCTTCTAACAAGTACTTGGAACCTTGACTTAGGTAGTACTAAAAGCGAGCTCAGGTGATACTAAAAGGTGACGTGAAAACCTGCAGACTACTAATTGGTCGGAGAGAATCGTCACTATTCACTGTATCATCATTGCTAGCGACAGTCCATGGCAGTTTCCAGTTATGACAACCAGCCACGCAAGACTAATCTGTAATAGAAAAAGGAGGACGGGGCACCGCAGCCAAGTCAAGTTGAGCTAAGTCGAGGCGAGTCAAGCAGGTACTGTACCATTAATGAAAAAAACGCCATTACAAACACTTTTCTAGTAATAGCTGAGCGTTACTGCGCAGCCTCCAACTGAGCTTGAAAACATAAACGTAACGTGAGCAACATGTCTGAAAGTTGTAAGTCTTCCTGTAGCTGTGCCAAGAGAATCTCAATCATTGCAAATCTTGCAGAGATGGAGAGCTTAGGTATATGTTAGGAGATAACATAGGCACAGGCTAATGACTGCTAACTAAAATACTAGTTAACATTAGTAATTAAACCTAAACAGTTTATGTAAGTCCAAACTGCCTGCAAGCTGTCCTGTACGGTAATTCCTCTACTATGCAACAGTAAGTCGCGTGGTTACGACACAATCGTTAGCCTATTTTTACAAAAACTTCTGTTATGGCGCCAAAATGTGAGATACAAGGTAATGGAGCTTTTATACATTGTTGTGTGTCTTAAGAAATAAACAATGGAAAAATTGAGTCTTTAAACGCTTCAGATGTAAAATTATTCGCAAAATGAATTGCAGTCAATGGAATGCTAACGGCAGGTGATGGGTTGTTAGCATCAAAATGGCGCCATAGGAGCAACGCGCTGTGTAGAGAGGCTTACCCTCTTGGGTCAATCTCAGAACGGTGTGCACCGTTGTGAAACGGTGTGCAACTGCTTTGAGATCATAGACTGTAAAAATTAAGTCTATGTTTAAGATATTATAATAATAATAATAATAATAATAATAATAATAATAATAATAATAATCATGTATACTTTAATAATCCCACAAGGGGAAATTACAATTTACACTCTTTCACATGACACAGCTTCCAAGTGAAGGAGCCAACTGCAACACGACCTTCTGTATTAAATCATACAAGAAATACCAGGAGGAGAAGAAAAACAAGCCCTTTTTGGACAGTTATTGCCCTCACATTTCTTACACAACACACACCATAGATGCACAGGATGATCAGTGGGGTGTCATATTTCTCACAGTATTAAAGATTAAGCAAAAACCGGTGTTGGTGTTGAGGCCTGAAGTCAGTTAGGAGTCAGTCAGTTGGTCAGTTAGTCCATCATGACATCATGTTAGCTGACAAATAACACCTTTTCTCCTTTATTCATCTCCTCTCCTCCACCTTTTTTTCTCTTCTTGTCCTCTGCTTTTCTTCTCCTCCTCCTGTGACAGTACGTGTTGTTAAAGTGATTTGCACACAGAAGGAGTGGAAGGAGGGAGGGGGAGACTGTATGTTCGACAGGTCAAAAATTTTCATTTAATGATGATTATACCTCTGAAGTTCCTTTTTTGATAAATATTTATTAATCATAAAGGTCTCCTCTATAAACATACTGTATATTTACATAATTAAACATGCACATTCAGAAAACTTGTAATACAAGAGATTAATATCTAAATGATCACTGGGGAAGTTCTTTTTTTCTTTATTTAATTGTGACAGTGGATAGGCAGGAAAGGTGGGAGAAAGATGGGGGATGACACACAGCAGAGGGCCACAGGTCGGATTTGAACCCCAGCCACTGCAAAGGCCTCAGCCTACATGGGGTGCAAACTCTTACTGGGCGAGCTAGAGGCCACCCCCAACTGGGGAAGTGTAATGGTGACATCTAGTCAACATATTTTCCCTATTCAATTCAATTCAATTTTATTTATAGTATCAATTCATAACAAGAGTTATCTCACGACACTTTACAAGGACCCAACAGTTCTAGTAATTTCCTCCAGAGCAAGCAACAGTGCGACAGTGGCAAGGAAAAACTCCCCTTTGGGAAGAAACCTCGGTAGGCGGTGTCTGACGACCGGTTGGGGATAGGAATGGAGAGTGGCAATAACAGTCCCAAAAAAAAAATAATAATAAATAAATAAAAATAATAGTAGTTTGTAGTAGTTCTTTGTAGTAGTTCATGGCATAGCAGTGCACTGTGTAGCATTACAAGACACAGCAGGACGTAGCTGGGCACCGCAGATCATGGCAGGGAAGGGAACGTGTAGCGGGACCATGGCGACAGCTGCAACCATGATTTTGGAGCCTCCCTGATCCACATGTAGTGTCTCTTTACACAGCTGAAAGGGGAAACTGGCATCAGCAAATTCAGTATTTTTCAATATCTTCCACCACTTGGATTTCTTGAGACTTTTTATATGTTATAGAGGACACTATTATGAGACTAGATTGTTGAAAGAGTTTCTGTTGCATAATGCTGGTACTAGAGATGGAGAGTCGGAGGGAGACAGGGAGAGGGAAATAAATAAATGTGACATTTGGAAATAAAAGTCCCCTCAAGCATCATCAGAGTAGGGTTCCAAAGCATAAACTGTAAATGATAATATTAACAGTTGTTATATGAAATAGAAAATGAATATCAATGCATGATTTAAATATCTCTCATCCCCTTTGGACCATAAAAAGTAAAAACCGCCTTGTATTTCAATTTCAAATTTTGTATTTTGAAACGAAAATCATTGTTTTTTAATACCTGTTTATGAAAGGAAAATGTAATGACCAAAATATACACTGATCATAAACGGACCGTTATTAATTTTTATGAACGGTAACTATAAGCTGTAAGCTATATTTATGTGCACACTGTTCAAATACTCCCTACTGTTATGTTTCTGTATTGTAATAATAGCCTACTGTGGTACAAAATCTGTTAAAAAAAAAGCCACATCTGAGAATGGCAATACTTCCGAATAATACCGAGACTGACCTGTGAGAGGCAGCAATGTGCCGCAAAGCAAGTAGTCTGCCAGAAAGCTAGAAGAAGAAAAAGAAGAAGAAACATTATGAGAAGATGGCGGAATGTGAAAGCATTAACAATGTTTCAGCTGCAGAGCCTTCTAAATTATGTGACTTGCTAGATCGTGGGTGGAAGATATTTGAGGAGGTAGACATTGCAAACGAACCACTTGGCTCTAACAGTATCCAGGTCAAAGTTAAACGTGGTATCAGTATGTTGGAAGAAGCGTCTAGAATGGTGGCCCAGCTCGACCTATTCAGCCGCAATGAAGAGCTTGAGGAGATAGCCACGGCAGACCTGAAATACCTGCTGCTGCCTGCTCTGGTAGGAGCTCTGACCATGAAGCAGACCAGCCGAGACAAACGACTAGAGATAGTCCAAACAGCCCGGGCTTATTTTATGGATTTTCTGAAGAGGTGTAAAGAGTATAACATATCACAGTTCGAACTGCCAAACAATGAAAGCACAAGTCCTGACGAAGAATCAGAAAATGGAAACTCAACAGCCAAGGTAAGTGGCCTAGCGTTAGCTAACGCTAGCTAAACAAGAGCACTAACGTTGCCATGAGTTACAATGAAATTGCTTCACAAGAGAAGTGTGTTCAAAGATCAGGGTACTATGGTATAATCCGTTTTTTTGTTATTCATGTTTCGGTTTTAACCCACCAGCGAGAATACGGGCTCATTTATCTAATGTGCATAATCATTGAAAATCGGATGGAACAAAGGTCTCGTTTTTTTGTATAATGGGCTTACGTGTTGAAGATCAAAAGTGGCTCATATCAATGCGGCGCTGGACCGAAGTTACGGTTTAACTGTTTTTTGAGTTAACTGGTGATAGCGGCAGATGTGGTGTAGGCGTGTACCCATTCTCCACTAACCAGGAAATAAACATTTGTATCGCTTCGCTTCTATTTCACATTATTTTGTCGGTGTCTTGTAAAACTTGACGATAGAAACGAGTTGCTGAGCATTAATTCCTGTCCCGACAGACATTCATGCAAACACAAGGCCATTGTCGTTAGGAAATATCATCCGTTGTCAGGCGACTGTGTCTCACTGTAAGCCACGGAGACACCCATATCCACCTGTGATATTTACATTAGTAAAGTAAACACTATATCTGTAGCTTAACATAACTCATCTACGTAGCCTACATAAATATAATTACATTTCTATTTTAAATGCCTACAGATGTATCACAACTTAATCTGAGCAGATGCATATTTTGCCACATCTGAACTGTCTCCATGCTGCTTTCTGTAAAACCTCATATGTAGCTTATGTTTTAAATTACAGTCTGTATTGAAATAAAAACAGATCTTGCAAGAACGAAGACCGACAATGTAGGTGGTTGTATTGATGTTAATTCAATAACAGGCTACAACATGGAATACGTGTATTGAGATCTGTTTATATTTCAAAACAGCCTGTAATTTAAAACATTACTTACATTGAGACATAAAAAAACAACAGATGAAAAACGTGACACAAGTTAATCTTGTCTTATTTCAGCGGCCTTTTGCTTATCTATGTGTTCCTGCTGCAGAGTCAACAAACACTTCAGATGGTTTAAATAAACCTAATTATAAACACGTTAAACAGGAGTATGACAGAAATAAGAATGACAGCGTGAACATTTGAACGATTTAGTGATGTTTGCGGTATTTAAAACAGGCATCGATACAACCACCTACATGATCATTCCTGCAGAGTTTCTCATGGCACACCTATGTCGCATCTGGAGGATCACCAGTTAATTCAAAAACCAGTTAAACCGTAACACCGGAAGTAACATTAATGTGTCAAAACATAAAGTGTGTGAAAACCAAGGGGGTCCAGCAGCGAGAAGGCTTAACCTGTTCACCATGAACTGCGGTCCAGTAGGGACAGAGGAGGAGGCCACACCAGGAGAGATGGCAACATGGCAGCTTCATCATATTCAAATGTAAATGGCAGCTAAGGTGCAGACTTGAACAAAACTGAAGTAAAGACAGTGGTTTAGATGCCTTTTTAACTGGCTGACGGTAGATAATACGACACATAACTGTAGAAGGATGTACATTTAATTTAAAATGCAATTTTAAACTATTAGTCTGCTACTATTTTAAAGTGCCCATATTATGCTCATTTTCAGCTTCATAATTGTATTTTGAGGTTGTTCCAGAATAGGTTTACATGGTTTCATTTTCAAAAAACAACATATTTTTGTTGTACTGCACATTGCTGCAACCCTGTTTTCACCCTGTGTGTTTAGCTACAGAGTGAGACATCTCACTTCTATGCAATCTTTGTTGGGAGTTGCACATGCTCAGTAGCTAGGTAAGATCACATAAGCTAGATAACTCCAGCTTTGGTCGGTATAAGGCAGGATTAGCTGGGAGACTTCTTCCACACAAGGGCCACTTGCGGAATACTTGCAGAACAGGGACAGGAAGTAGTTCTTTTGGAGATTATGGTGAACTAATGGAACCACGGGTGTATCTCGTAAATTACCCCACTAATAATGCCCTAAATGATACCCACTTCCTACAGTAGTACAAATAGGTTATGTACTATACTATACCATACTGTACTATAAAATGATGGATTGGGAAGTTTGTATACACCAGCACTTGTCTTACTGCCGGTAGCAGCAGAAGCCAGCAGGCAAGTGTTATTTAAATAAACTCCTGGTGTACTGACAAACTTTTCAATCCATTGTTTTATGAGTACATAACCTATTTGTACTACTGTAGAAGTTTGTTATAATTTCGGGCATTATTAGTGGAGTAATTTACAAGATACAGAGTTGGTTCCATTAGCATCTGCACTAAGCTAATCAGCTGATAGGACTAACTTGCCCATTGCTCGACCCAGGGGAAAAAAGCTACTGGGGGGTTGTTTGGCTCGAGATCGTGGTGCAAAGGACCCTAGGGTGAAATTACTCCAAACCATCACTTTAAGCCTATCGGATTTTCACAAATTATGCACATTAGAAAAATGAGCCTGTTTTCTCGCTGTTGGGTTAAAACAGAAACATGAATTAAAAAACAACAATAGATGCAAAACGAGCAGTTTTCTAACTCATTTTTTAATTTGAATGGACATTGGAAAAATGGGAAAACGGAGCTCATATTTAGTTTTTTTTGGTTTGAAACAAAAAACAAAATATTGAACTGTTTTGTCTTTTTTTCTTTATTGGTTTAAAAACAAAAAACAGATACTTTAGTACCCTGACCTTCAATTGTGCCATACTTGTAGGATGCTTCGTTTCTGTGAAAAGCCTTCAACAGTAACGTTAAATTAAATGCATAATATTTCAAAATGTAGAATCAGTATAACATAAAGTTAAGTGACGAAGCAGAAGCAGAAAAATGGTTTGCATCAATAGTTTCAATGGTAGTTGAATGTAATTTATACTTGTTTCATGCCAACAACCAGGGTCAGACCAGGGATATTTTGAGGTGAGAGGTCAAGGGACTCCTTTTAAAATGGCCATGCAAGTTTTCCCTCACCAAAATGTAGCCTAAATTTTATAAGCTAGCATGACATAGTTGTTGCCAATTGATTCCTTATTTTCCTCACTGTATATGGCTTTTTATATACAGTATATATAACATTTGTTGTATTCTCTTGATTGTTTAAAGTATAGGGAGATTGTTAACATGATATTTCCTCTATACACTGTTCTCTACGGCAGGTTTTTCCCAGTGTGTGCAGGTTAGCACATGCGTGTGGTGGGGTGTGTTAGTGTGTAGAAGATGGCAGACATGTGTGTCTTAGCTATCTGTGTACTCAATAAAAGTTTGAACTGAATAAACATTGTGTTTATTAGAAGTAACAGATACCTCGCACAATAGTGTACAACAAACGAGTCATTAGTGATTAAAGGGTGCGTGGCTTAAACATATGGGGCGGGGATTTTGTGTCGATGGGAATAGCCCTTTTCAGGGTACAACTGTTCCTGTTTCGACGCCCATCTACATGAAGATGGTCCTCTGTAACTAGCGCATAGTGTTTGCTATTAAAATTATTTTGATAATTTTTTGTCATGAGGGTCCTCCGAGTCTATTTGCAAGTTTTTGGGCCAATCAACTCTCGCCTCAGGAGTAGTTAGACAAATTAGGTTTCCCATGTATACATAGTTTGCTGATTATTAAAAAAACAAACAAAAAACAGCGCTATCTAATGGCCGATTGCTGCTAAGTTTGGCACAGATGCTAAACCGGCCATGAGGAACAAGTTTGTCAAGTTTCGAGGCAATCAGAATAATAGTTGCCAAGATAACGCCTTAACATGCACATTTTTTCAACTATCAAAATTCTTTGGATAACTTTTCGTTATGAGTTCCACAGATACTGCCTGCAAAGATTCAAGAAGATTGAAATCACGGCCTAGGATGAGTTTGAAAGAATGTGAAACACATAAAAAATGCATAATTAAAAATGTCTGCCTTCCGGTTGGGCAGAGCTAATGAAGGTAAATGGGAAATATGTCTGAAATGATTAAAGCAATATTAGTATTAAATATAGTGAAGATTGACCAACCATGTCCAAGTTAAGGCCTTCCACACAATAGGGGGCGTTATGGAGCCAAAGCTCTGTACAGTCTCGCAAAGCCCACAGGTGTTTATGTGGGCGCCAATTTTTGTGAGTCTACGTATATAGCGAGGCCGTCAAAAATGTGCCCAAGGACTAAAACAAATTAGGGGCGCTATAGAGAAACATACTCACTCCCAAGCCTAAATGTCAATTCAGATGAAAGAGTTTACTATTCTACACATGGCTGCAAAAGTTTGAGTTTTTGTGGATCCTAAAGTCCCCAAAACAAGATTTTGGGAATTTTAACTATGTCTTAAAAAAGTAAAATAAAAACCAAATAGTATATGAATGATATCTGCTGTGTTACTCTGTCCTGTTTTCTCCCTTTCATTCCAAACAGTGACCGCCAGTCTCCCTTCTCTGCAGAACGCATTAAAAATAATAAACGTGCCATGAATTGGAAAATAATCAGTTTTTACAAAATTTATATATGTGACAGGGCTTGACATTAAGGCTTGTCCGGGACAAGTGGATTTTTTTTTTTTGTAGGGCAAGTGAAAGAGAAATTTACAAAATAAAATGCCATGTTACTTCACGTTATGTGCCACTCATTACTATGGTTGGGTACGGAACAAATAACGTCAGTACTACAGAGGATGGATTCACTTTAAATGAAATGGTGCCAAATTTCGGCACCATCGTATCTCACGTCTCTATATCTTGACAGAGAGCGGAGCTCCAACTGCCAACACATGCAGAACTGCGGTGCCGTCAACAAAACAACGTAGACTTTGTTAAAGTCAGAGTGAGTCACAGCAATGCCGGTAGAGCGATTGCAAGTGTGTACACTTTTCAAAACTGCACGCAGACAGCGTATATAACAGCAAGGGGAAAGCTATCACGGAATGGGTTAATGTTAGACTCCCTCTGTTACTGGCAGGCTGCACTAGGTTTTCACTATGCCCTATTGCCTGTCTGACATGTTGAGGTTGTCCCTCACTCTAAATGATGTGCTTCTTGTTCCAGTCGGCCACCTGTCCGTCAGACTTGGTTTCCATGGCAGCACAGAGACAAGCTAAGATCGAGCGATACCGTCACAAGAAGGAGCTGGAAGCCAGACTGTCAGATGTACGGAGAGCTGTGGACAGTGGACAGGCCGACGATGAAGTCAGCAGAGACTTTTACCTTCTGAATGTTCAGAGATGGGTCACTGTGTGTCTGGATGAAATAGAAAGCATTGACCAGGAGGTGGAGATACTCAAGAAGATGGATGGTCTGAAGCATGGTGCTGCCAAGCAGCCACCTCAGCCAGTCAGGCCTCCCATGAAACCCTTTATTCTCACAAAGGACGCTGTACAGGTGAGACTGTGGGCCAGCTCGTTCTGAGCCAGACGCATGAAGTAATTCATTGACAAAACTAGCAAAAAGAGGTGCTGGGGATGTCACTGTCAAAAATAACTGATAAACATAATTTATAAATAATCTAGCCAACATCACAGGCTGACTAGATTAGTCCATCTAGTCAGCCTGTGTTGTTGGCTAGATTAATATAAATCTTTATATAAACTAAATAAAATAAAAATATAAACCTTGTTGGATCAAAGATAGTAGCACCATTCTCCACCTTCCAAATAATGCCCCAAGAGGAAAGCAGACCATGGTAGGTGCTTTGATAGTTCAAAGACAAAACACAGTCTAACGTAGGGATTGAGACTGTCATGCTTTTTTAGAAAGTTTGAAATCTGCAGCCATTGATGTAAAAGAAGAGTTGCTGACCGCCTGCCAGAGCTTGGCTCCTGCCACAGACTCGTTGATACTCTGACTACTGAGCGATGCCTCTCTGACAATCGTCAGGCAGTTTCCAGTGAGCCGTCAGAGGATCTTGAGAGTAAAATTAAAATTCTTGTTCAGAATCAAACCCTGCTTCACAGCATGTGAGCCTGAGTCCCACACAGTCATCCACTAAACATATGTTACAGGAGAGAATGGACACATTTATTGTGTGTGACTAAAGTAGGCTAAATAAGTGTTCTGACCAAGAAAAGTTAAAATGATGGGGTTGTAGACAGAAAATGCCATATCCAGTGTAAAAAAACATTCCGCACATTTCATGTAGGCTTTCATTTAATTATATAATGCTTTTACAAGTACTAAAAAAGGAATATAAACAAAACCCATGTTAATGTTACTGCTTTTTTATCAAAAACTGCAGGTTTCCTGTTCAGTTTTCGCCATAAAAAAAATGTACGGCATCTGACATACTCCTGGAGGATCTTGCTGTTTCTCCAATACACCTCTGGGGACAGGGGTTCATTAAAACAGTAGATTACTATTAAATGTGGCAGGTACCGAGCAGTAGTACTGGTTGTTATCTTTACTTCTTAACATACTGTGCAACAGTGTGTGATAAAATATTTTTCATTCACAGGCTCAAGTGTTCGGGGCTGGTTACCCCAGCCTCCCCACCATGACAGTAGATGATTGGTATGAACAGCACAGGAAGCAAGGAGTGCTGCCTGACCAGGGGACACCCAGAAAAGTCACTGTGGAAGACACTGATGCAAAGGAGAGGGAAGAAGAAGAGAAAGAGAGAGAGGCTGAAAATGATGATGAGGAGTCTCTACTTAAAGCCAGAAACTGGGATGACTGGAAAGACACTAATCGCAGAGGTTATGGAAACCGCCATAACATGGGCTGAGTAATCCCAACACAGTGTGTGTCCAAATAGACCTGGCTCTGTCTGATCCTTAAGACTGTTGGTATGAGAAGGTCACCAAACCAAGATACACCACAGTATGCCAAACATACATCTGAAGTTTATTGACACAACAGTGGATTATCAGTTATGTACAAGGCTATATTTAACAATCCTCTGCGATGTAATGTTTTTCAGGGAGTCTTAATAAAAATCTACAATTTGGCCACGTTGCCAATGTTTATTCTTTATAGTGTGTATTGCCCAAACGCTATCATTGGAAAATAAAGAGACTGAACTAACCATGTAACAAGAAAATCAGTGTATAAAATGCGGTAAGAATCTCAACATTTATTTTGAAAAGTATAGAGTGTTCTCATCAAGTTTAAAATTAAACCCAAATATCAATGACCTGGGGCTGGTATTTCAGAAAGGTCTCACATTATTATACTTTAAGAATAGAATTAGTTTGTTGGCACACTGACTTTGTTTTAGGATACCAAGGCAAATTCCTTGCTGTTACTTGGCAATAAATCCTTTTCTGGTTCTGATTATCAACTCAAGGGTTTGTATGTTAGGTACAGATGAGCAAAGGCAGGAGTTCTAGTAAAAACTTGTATTAGTAAACTGATTTGTCCGACAGCAAACAAATTTATAACAAAGGACATTAGTCTAAACATAATTCTTAATTTTACTAAACAATAAATGCAAATGAATGTAAACCTAGGCATGGCGAGAGAACTTTCTTCTATTGAAACTTAATTATTACAACAAATAAATTATAAAATGTTAAAACTGCTATGAATGCATGTTAACCACAGAAAAATACATATCATTCACACATCTTAAACCATTAGAGGGATGAGGCATCCAAAAAAGGCCAGCCAACGTCTTTGTTCCCCGAAGCGCTTGCCTATGCTTCCTGGATGGGCAGAGCCACAAAGTAAATAAAGACAGCCAGCGTATCTGAGAAGCAGTTATAGGAAAGTCTGAGTGGGAGGTGTGGATGTACAGTATAATACCTGCCTACAGCGTTCGAGGCGGAGCCCAGTCATTACTATGGCTGGATCTTACTTGCCTTATTTGAGCTGTAAGTGTAACATGAGGATTTAATATGTGGTGGTGGATCACTCTTTATGGCAGTAAACAACAAGATGGAGACAGATGAGTTTCTCAATACTGTACTTTTACTGAACGCACATCATAACAACACTTCCTTGTTCCCCATCTTCCACGTGACTGAACTAACCAATCAGAAGCGAGAACTTAAACCGAGGTAAACGTGAGGGAATCAGAGAGGCAGAATATTCTGACTGTTAAATATATAAATATGTAACTAATAATTGTGTAACATAAATATGTAAATGATTAACTGATTAAACATTGTAAATAAACTCAAATGTAAATTACATTAAATTCTGAGCCTTACAACTTTCAAATATAAATTAACTCCACTTCTAATCCTTACATTTCCTCTCCCTCCCACAAAAGAAACGTCCCCGTTTCCCATCAAATACATAGGCAAACACGTAACTAAACAACAACAATAAAGCCACTGTGTCTCTTCAGAACATTGTCCTCAAGGAATCTGGGAGGTCTAACTGGATGTATCCCAGGGCGTAGGGAAGAACCAGCAACTTGAGTGGCAGAGGGGACAGTGTCAGATTGGCGTACAGGGCCAGAGGGGGGGGCAGACCAAGACTGAGTCAGGGGAGAGTGGGATTGGGGCTGTCAAGTAGGAGGGACTAATTAGGGAGTACTGCAGTGGCCAGATAAATTGCACCTCCCCATGGCTCCTAACTTTGAAGGCTTAAAGGGCAAAGCACCTGACAATGCAGTCAAACGAGGGAGTTGAGGTTGCAAAGAGTCACATGCCTTTCCAGTGAGGAGCGAGTTTCTGTTTAGTTGTAGTGGGATCATTTAACCAGACAAGGTCTCCAGGAGCATAGGGAGTGTGCTTAACACCCTTGTCATACTGTCATTTCTGCTGATTGTGGGCATGATCTCTGTTCCATGCAGCAGAACTAAAAGCAAACTGAAGTTTCTGCATCAATTGGGCAACATAGTCAGCAGGAGAAACCGTAGTAGATGAAGATGGTGTATTGTTAGTTAACAGCATGTTGGCTGGCATCCTGGCTTCATGACCATGTGTGAGGAAGAATGGTGTGTAACTTGTTGTAGAGTGAGGGTTGGTATTGTAAGCCAAAGTAACTTGGTTGAGACAGTCATCCCAGTCACCAGGCTGTTGAAGAAGTGTCTTGGCTAACTGATCAATAGGTGTCCTGTTGACCTCTCAATCATGCCATCGCTCTGAGGATGATATGGGCTGGTACGTGTTGTCTGCAAGCCCAGCAGTTCACATAAATGTTTCACCAGGTCAGACTCAAACTGACATCCCTGATCAGTGTGAAGCATCTCCAGGATACCATGTACACAGTCATTTCTCAACTGTTATGGAGCACTGATCTGTAATGGCATAGAGGTTGACATCGGTGGTGTCAGAGAGGAGGACGCTGTCCAAACTACATGCCATCTTGGACAATGTCTCGCACCCACTCCATGGCTTGCTGCTCAATCACAGGAACACTTTCAGTGAAAGAATCATTCTCCCAAAATGCACCACAGAGCGCCACAGGAAGTCATTACTGCCTGTGGCCATTAAACTTTATAACTCCTCCCTCTAAGTGTCTGACACACAGACACTTAGAGAGGTTGAAACTGGACAATATTATCTGTTTTGTGCAATAACACTGGCTTGAAATGTGTGCAATACTCAACTGCTACCATTATTATTATTATTATTATTATTATTACTTTTCACCATTACAACTCCTTAATTATGTAAATACCGTATTATAACATTCCTTTAACTATGTAAATACCGTACATATCCACACTCCTTATATTTCTTATTTATATTTCTACATGATTATTTATACTATTTGGGCAACTGCAACACAGAATTTCCCTTCGGGGATCAATAAAGTATTTCTGATTCTGATACTTGGAGAAATAATTTTGGACAACAAGCACATACCTGTTTCCACGAATTGTGATGGGGAGCTCAAGTATGTCAGCTGCAACCTTTTGGAATAGCTCAGTAGCAACAATTGTTCTCATTGGAGCTCTCTGATGAGGTGAAGGACTCCGTCTTGCGACGCCATAAATGAATAACTAGCATCCAGCCCACTTCTAAATAAATACCTTTTAATTATCTAAACACTTTTTAAAGGTCAAACCGAAACATTGGCGGTGAGCTCCAGGTCCTGCAGCCGTAGACAGACTGCCATCAGTGGGGCTCGACCAGCGTGGAAACATCGCTAGAAAGCTTCGCTGCTGACCTCGACCTCTGGTTCAGGCAAGATGGCGGATTGAACGGTTAGCAGAAATGAATGCACCTGGGGAAATTCCTCAATTTTGAGTTTCCTATATTAATTACACCTGCTAAACAGCTGGAACTGACTGTCTGACCATGCCGAACGAACAAAAGAACAAAAAAGATGACGAAAAAAGCCTCCGAACTACGTGATAGTTTTGACACCTACAATGAAACAAGGACTAATAACTCTCATTCCCAAACAAGGCAAAGACAAAAGATATATCAATAATCTTCACCCTATCACCTTATTGAACACTGACTATAAGCTGTTTTCTCATGTGATTGCTGACAGGCTGAAGAATGCGCTGGCTGACAATATAAGTGATACTCAATCTGTTTTTCTCCAAGAATACAACATAACAATGTAAGATTGGTATTAGATTTGTTAGACTATAAGCACTTAATTAAGGATGATGGAATTATTCTTTTTTTGGACTTTAACAAGGCCTTCGACATGGTCGAACATAGATTTATTTTAAGGACTCTGGAGTGTTTTGGGTTTGGGAATAAGTTTATTGACATAATCAATCTTCTATATACAGACATCAATAATTCAGTCTCTCTGCCATTTGGAACATCTAAGCTCTTTGATATAAAGCGAGGCATTCGACAAGGTTGTCCAACCTCGCCTTTGTTATTTATCATTGTAGCCAAATTACTAGCAATCCATGTAAAAAATAACCCGAACACCCAACCCCTAAATGTCATGGGAAATTCATTGGTAATAAGTCAACTGGCAGATGACACCACACTTTTTTTTAAAGAATGCGAAACAAGTTCCAGCGGCATTAAAAGAGAGAGTTCTCCAAAGCATTTGGCTTAAAGTTTAATATATACCATGACATGATTAATACGCATAAAATCCCAGTTAAAAATGAAGTCAGATTCTTAGGTATTATAATTTCCAAAGATTAAAAAGGTTAGAGAAACATCCAACATAGAAAATATCATTCAGAAAAATAGAACTATTCTTAACAGTTGGCTTCAAAGAAATTTATCTGTTTCTGGACACATATTACTTACTAAAAGGCAATCATTTCTGGTTTGATTTCCCCTTCAAAATGTTTGGTGGCATACATTTCCTATTGAGATGTGACTTCAACATTTCCAAACTTATTAAGCTTTCAACTTTCCATCAGCAGGTTCTCCAATACTGGAAACTCATACAAACATAACTTTAATCTTCACACGGTCACAATATGGAATAACAGAAGTATATTAATTAAGAGAAAATCCTTTTTCTACGGTGAATGGATGGAAAAGGGTGTCTGGACAATTGTTCATATATTAGATAATTGTGGTAACTTCTTAACATATAATGTCTTCATCCGGAAATACAGTTTGATGTGTTCAGAGAGGCAATTTAAAACTGTAATTAAGGCAATCCCACAAGCTTTGGTCACTTTAGTAAAAGGTACAGTATATTATAGTCTAGTAGCCAACTAGGTGAACCCGGAAATGTTGAGTACACCAAAGTTTTATTGCAGAAATGTGAAGTATGGGTCCCCAGTATACATAAACTACTGGATGCTAATTTGTATATGTTGAGCAATTTGCATAATTAGCATAATTAGCATTATTAGCTTAATCGTCCATTTTGACCACATATTTTGCACTCTATGGCCAATTTCTACAATATGTGAGTGGTTTTAGAGGTTTTAGAGGATGCTGATTTCATTTCTGGCATTGTCAGATTTCAAAGAGTTAATCTTAGTACATTTTGTGATTCATTTAGACAAATTCTGATTACTTTCAGGCATAGTTATAGGTTAGTTTTATGGTAAACACAATCTTACATTTCAGAATTATGAGTGCTCTTGTGAATGTTGATGCATTGTTTTCAGGGTGTAGTGAAGCTGAATCCCCTCCTGACACTTTTGAATATCCATTGCTTTTTGGATAAATGATGAATCTTTGTTTGGCTGAATGTTATGCATTTCTGGAGGAAAAAGCAATGCAGGTATTTTAAATAACTTGGATCCTGCAACTGTACGATACATATTAATGGGGTAGCTCTTTAAGACACCCAATGAGATGATATCACTTAAGCCCATCACCATGTGTGATCAACGAACTATGTACAAATATACACTTAATACATGCCATACAAGACAGGCCCTGCAAGTCGCTAGGGCAACGCCTAAATGGCTGCCCAGGTTGGTCCGCAAGTCGCAAGATCCAACAAGGACCCAGTTAAAACTCCGCCAAATGCAAGAATTACAACTGAGTCTGGGCCACCCAAGTTAGCCCGCCAGACGCAAGGCTAATCAAGAGGGCCTTACCTCCGCACCACACAAAGCACACACTGGCTACCACCTTTAGGCAAACTGCTATGCCTCACAATTAATTAACAAAAGGCAGCCTCATCATCTTCACTATCCTCGTCTGTTCTGTCGTCATCTTCTCCAGACCCTTCATCCCTCTCTTTGTGTTCTTGGTGTTGTGTAAGTATGTTGCAGCATATACCATCATTGCCTTTGTAAAAACAATAACTGGTACAGGCCAGACCTGCAGCTGTACAGCTGCACTTTGCTGATGTGCAAGGTTTCAACCCGGCTTTGCAACCACAGCTGACAACATCTAACAAAGCAGGAGGAGCAACTGGACTTGAATCCTGGGTGGGCATAATCAGTTCCTCTCCTTCCTTTAGGCCCATCTTCTTGTCCCATCCAAACAAGGTGATATCCACAGCCGGTGGATCAGGTTGGTCTGCTGCTTTCCATAGCAGTACCTGTAGGTGGGCACGTCTTCCATGAAGGCACATATTGCGCTCTGTAGGAGGTAGTGTCTTCAGTGCTGGGGGCCTTTTGCGCTTTCTGTAAATTTCATACCGGGCTGCATCCAAGGTTACAGAGTTCCTCTGATTGTACAGAGCCAGAAAGAAAGCCCTTGTTGCTTTTGTGATTTGTAAATTTGTGGCTTCTGTCTCTCCAATACAGTGAAGAAGCTTACCAGGTACGACTCTCATGGCCTTGATTGCAGACACCTTCCCCTTCCCAACAGGATATGAGGTGGTATCACATCCTGAAAGAGCATGCATGGCCAGAATGGAACCACATTGGTCACCCAGATTCTCTGCAGTTGCTTTTATGCTGAGAACAGTGCCATTCCATTTTTCCATCTGTAGGTTAGTTGTGATACCAGCCTTCCAACACCAATAAACCATAAGCACAAAGACATCTGTGTCATCACTGAGAATGTGAACAGTTGAAGCCCCATGTCTGACAGCATCTAACATGTAAGCTATAAGTGATATATCTGCCTCATCATGAGTGTCAATGCTGTCAGCTTTACTGACCATCATGATATTACTTCCTACATTGAAAGTACACAGGAGTTCGCTCATCCTTTGTTTGTTGTGCTTGTTTTTCAAGACTTTGTCTCGACTAGGTAGAGGTGTAGTCAATGAGAGTTTTTACTCTGTGGAGCTCTCTCCTGCTCTTCTATGTCTCTCATGGTCCTTGGCAGACGCCTGCACATATCTGTCAACGATGACAAATGTTTGGGTGTCGTAACAATTAAGCCGACGTCCCATGCTGGCTGCAAGATCTGCCACTGTCCCAGACTGTGGCCAAACCACGTGATAAATGAGCTGGGACGCATCCACAATGACAACATCTGGTGGCTGGGGATTGCAAACTGGAATTCCGAGCTGCTGGACAAGCACCGACTTATTGCCCTTTCGAAGGCATCCATTGTCATCAATGATAGACAAGGGGACTGGGCTAAGCTCATATTTAAAGAGAGAAGAGAGCTCCATTTTTCTCTGGCCTCCCACCACCAACAGTCGAGCAAATAATGACTCAAGGTCACAAACAACTTTCCCACTGACCTTCATTCCCTTTTTCTGGAACTTCATAGTCACTACCTTGTTAGAGATGGGTGCATGAAATGCCTCCGGAAGTGATAAAGAAACTTTTCAAACATTGCTTGGCCAATCTTCAGCGCATCTTGCACATTCACTTTTTCATCAGCCACCTGTCCATTTATGATGTGGTAGAGCAAAGTGCTCTCTGTCGTGAGTGGATTTGTGTTTTCCCACAGCATCCTCACAATTTTAGAGCATCCAACTCCCGTCGTGCTTCACCCTCCTCTTTGTGTCTGTTGGACACAGTCTTCTCTGATGCTACCGTATCACTGTACATGTCATCCAATGACTGAGAAAGATGTGAACATATGCCAAATGATTGGATCCAAACTGCCACCTGCTCAGGGTTGGTTGAAATACCCTCCATGCCCCCTGCTCCCTTCCCTTGCCTGATGTATGTCTGCTCCCCAAACATATCGGCACTCACTGCAGGTGCACCATCTGAATGGCGGCACACATGACTTCCAGCAAGAAGGTCATCTTTTGCAATGGAAGGAAGGTGCTGCATTTCACGTAAATGCCAAGTGATCCATCTAGCATAGTGGTGATGACCAGCAGCAAAAAAATACGGTAGCATCTCTTCAAGGCAGTGTTGTTGCAGCAGCCAGTCACCCTCCCTCTCTGCCTTCCAAAATCTATGTGCTATTAAGGTTGGAGTGATAAAGCAATCCACCCATAATCGGCCTGTTGGGTGCTGTCTTGCCTTTTCCAGGAATTCTATTATCTGCTGATGACTCTTTTCTCCCTCCTGTAAGAATTCATGAAGAAGAGCATACATAACCATACGGAAGGCTCGCATGGCCTTAGGCCAGGCCTTTCCATTGAAGATAGATGCCAGTCCGCCAAATGATGCTCTTACCAGATCCTCAAGGCCTGTTGAATTCATCAACTCCCCAATTGAGCCAATGAATGACATCAGGGTGTGCATCATTCCAGGTCTGAGGACCACTGATGTCCATTGCTGTGGGTCACCCCATTTTATCTGACAAGCAATCTTGTACAGCTGCATGTCAAATGTTATATGACTGTAGCTCATGCCAAGCTGATTGAGTGATGTGTCCAGGTATGTAATGGTACGGAGCACTGTATCAGTATGAGCAGGAGGTGAGTCAAGCAATGGTCCAAAGACACTTATAGTCTTCATTTTAGACACACCTTCATCACTTAGACAATCTTGCACAACATTGTAGGCTGACCAGTCCACGGGAAGAGGAGTAAAATGTAAATGTAAATGTAAATGTATTTTATTTATATAGCACCTTACATCAACCGATGATGTAAGGTGCTATATGAGGTGAACCAAAGTGTTTCACAACAGATAAAAACCACAGAATTTAAAAACAACAACACACCACTACCGATAGGTGAACCAAAGTGCTTCACAACAGATAAAAACCACAGAATTTAAAAACAACAACACACCACTAACAAAAATACAATAATGAATGAGAAAAAGCAAAATCAATATAAATATAAATATAAATGAGCCATCACATTACTAGGTACCGAACGCCACTTTAAAGAGATGCGTTTTAAGTCTTGATTTAAAAAGGCCCAGGTCAGTAACGATACGCATCTCACTGGGTAGCTTATTCCAGAGCTTAGGTCCAGAAACCGAAAAAGCGTGGTCACCCCAGTGTTTCAGTCTTGACCTGGGCACTTCCAACATAAGTTGATTAGATGACCTCAACGTCCTACCATAATTACGAATGGTCAGCATGTCTGAAATGTAAGATGGGGCAAGGCCATTAAGAGCTTTAAAAACAAACAATAAAATGTTATACTCAATTCTAAAGTGTACCGGGAGCCAATGAAGAGAATAAAGAATCGGAGTTATGTGGTCTCGTTTTTTCGTGCTCGTTAACAGGCGGGCCGCTGCATTTTGGACAAGTTGGAGACGGTCAACAGAGGACTGGGAAACATCGATATACAGGGCATTGCAGTAGTCCAGTCTAGAGCTTAATAAAGCGTGAATAGCCTTCTCAAGGTCATGACGGTTTAAAAACAATTTTACCTTTGCCAGAAGGCGTAGTTTAAAAAAGCTCAATCTAACAACATTATCAATCTGTTTGTTGAATTTAAAGGAACTATCAAAAATCACTCCTAAGTTCCTTACCGTCTGTCTGGCCGTTGGAAACCAGGGACCAAACCCGTTAGACACAGATTCTCCAAACACAATATATTCAGTTTTATCCTCATTTAAGTGCATAAAATTTTGGGCAAACCACTGCTTAATGTCCGTGATGCAGTCAGCTAAAGTACCTTGTACATCACCAGGCTTCAATGGCAGATAGATTTGCAGATCATCTGCATAACAGTGAAAAGATAGTTTGTGTCTGGCTATAATTGACCCTAACGGTACCATATATAATGAAAACAAAAT